>JAOUQX010000029.1:3405672-3425787 GCA_028566295.1 Liobagrus marginatus
GAGAAATCATTAACATGATCAGTGTCTTCACATATATGAATAACATTCATTATAAATAATAACATAATTAAAGGTAACTTGAGTAAATTTGTTATTTCAGAAGTGAATACCAAACTGGTAGCTCTTCGCATTAATCACTACCCAAGAAGTGTCGGTCAGTTTCAAAAAGGTTGGAGACCCCTGGTATAAATCAATATAAAATTCTTGCCGTGGATGATAAAAAAAATGTTTAATAAATAAAAGTTCAAATTAAAATGTGAAGCCGGGATTTTTAAAGTCTTCCATCACCTAAAAACTCTGCCGTTGCTCATAAAAAGTAAATTCCCACCTTGAGTCCCGAGAGTGGCCGCAGGTCCTCGTTGCAAACCGTACAGCCTGTCTCAAAGGTCCACACTTTTGGGATGTAGTTACCGAGGTAATTTACTTGAAGCTGGAAACCGCGATTAATAACGTCAAAGGCAATCATAAAAAATAGGATGCACAGATTTCCCGCTGAATAATAACCAAAAAAAAAAAAAAGACGGTCTATACCTTTGTGGGTCCATTCCCATGGACAATAACAGGTAGGGTGTCATAGAGCACATTTCTGGCCCGCACTTTTCCATTTTCAAACTTTAGCACCACTTCATCTGGTCGAAAGGAGAAAAAGAAAATCCCATCAACATTCCCTTTCAAGTGTCTTAGTAATAGTAAGAGGTGTGTGTTGTTCAATGTCCCATAAAAGATAGCCGTCCCACTGAGATAGAGACTGAAACTCTTTTGTAGTATAGCACCATTTCCTCTGGATTTTTTGCAGTTATCTAAACACAAATCTCCTGAGCAAAGTGATTCCAGGAATCTTTAATCTACTGCCAGTACTGTACTGGAAATACAGTAAAACTGAAGTGGCTAACTTGATCTGCTGCTTCATCAGAACAGATTGTTTACATTAATGTTGGGACACACCGATGCCAGTTCCTTTTTTTTTTTTTTTCTTAAATGTGGAATTTTCCAAGCACAACACATTGGCACTAACGAAGATAAGACAGGAATAACCTGAAATAAAAATAGCAGCATAATAAAAAAAAAAAAAGGGCATAATAAAAAAGATGAAAGATAATTTATTATTATCATTTATTTTTGATAACTATTAAATATTTCCACACAGCTGAGGCTGACATTGTGTCGATCATGTGTGTCAGTTCTGTCTGCCAAATACTGTAAAGGTATTTACATACATAACGTCAGGTATTGGGGGATTTTTACAAGTACAGTTACATGAGGTGGGTATCAGTGCATCGCTACTTTAACTCCACCCCATAGACAAGCAGAGCAAATAGCATTTAACCAAAGCATCTGGAAGATCATCGTTAATTTACCCATTTGTTTAGAGTGAGAAAGCTGAGGTTTTCCACAGCAAACAAAAAGTTTCTCTCAGCACCCAGCAAAACTATCGCAGGACTATTGGTTGAAACAAAGATGAATGGTGGCTTCACGCTCAGCTGGTCTACGTGTGCAGAGGCACGTCAACATAAAGTTCACTCTCAAATTCCACTCCCTCGGGCAAACGGATGCAGGCGGGGAAACCACAGCTTACAGGAGCTTGGAAAAGTGCCATGGCCCCAGCTCCCACCCCTGCAGTGAGACCTAATGAAGAAACGAGTCCAGGCTCAATGTGAAATAGATCATCAATTCCATCCGCTAGCTTTCCATCGAAGCAAGCCAAAGCCGAGGCCTCAGTTAAAAGGAAATTTACAGAAAATGGGGGCAGGGTTGGTTCTTTCAGGCCCTCCTAGCGTAGCGTTTTATAGGGGATCAAATTTGCACTGTTGTTACACTGTTCTTGGATTAGTCAGCAACTTTGCTTCCCTATAAAACAGCGCAATAGGCAGTCTTCTCCCGTTCCAACAGACTTTCCTTTGCACGACACACTCACCTAAAGCGCCGTACAGGTTCTGGAACAATCGGCACTTGCTGTCGAGAGTTATATTTATGGATTTCTGTGGAGGAAATGACGGGGGTGCGGGGTTAGGAGAGACAACGTCAGCACAGAAGCACCTTATTATTCAAATTCCAATTCAGATTGTATTTATCACACACACATACATGCAGTGAAATGTTTTTATTCCGCATATCCCAGCTTACGAATTTGAACGCTGGGGTCAGAGCGCAGGGTCAGCCAGAACGAACGGCGGCCCTGGAACAAGTGAGGTTAAGGGCCTTGCTCAAGGACCCAATGATGATAGCTTCCTGGTGCGAGGCTTGAACCTTGACCCTCTGATCACTGACCCAGAGCCTTACCATTGAGCCACCACATCCTCATATTAAAACGGAATTACAAAACATTAATGATAAAGATGGAGCTTACCCGCTTCTCAGGGTTGATATAAACTTTGGTATAAAAGAGCTGGTCACTGTCATCATCTTTCCCCGACCAATCGGAGACCATCTTTTTAAGGTTTGGCGCATAGCCAATGAAGCCTGGATGCAGAGAAAGAAGACAAACGATCACAAAAGTCTCACGATTTTCGGTCTCATGTTCCCTCATCTGATTTTCACATTAACATGGAAGGCAAGAGAGGCAGCTTGACCCTCAAATGTTGCCAGATTGTGTTACAGCTGTTGGCTCACTACATCAGCTCATAACAATGTGGTAAGTTTAGTAAACGGCGATAGAATTGGTAGGGGAAAGGAAGCAGCTGCAAACCTGCGACAGGCTGTTTAATAAATATTAATCGTTAGAAAGAAGTTCTCCACGCTTCTTTAAAATTCGCTTGAGCGGTCAGCATTTTTCTTTATATACCAAAACGCCGTTGAATTCTCAAATCTGATTGGTCCAAGGTGCAGATTCAATTTCAGTTCCGGATGTGGATGCGCTACATAAATTGATTTTAAACAATCACACGTCATGCATGTGCTGTATGTGAGGAGATGCTGGTGAAGGAACATCTGTTTATAGGTGTAATAACAACAGGAGCTAGTGTGTTTGTAGACGTTTTACAACATTATATGTAACTCTAAATTAGTTCGACTTCATTTTTTATTATTATTAAGGATGATAACTGGATAAATTGGTAATGACGGTCTCAGTCTCTGTCCAGCACACAACTAATACCCTAGTTATAAAAACGGTCTATTAGTAGTTACTATTGCTGATCAGTTGTATCAGGTGTGTTGACACAGGGAAAACACTTAAATGTGTAAGACAGGGTGTTCTCCAGGACCGGGACTGGGAATGTAAGTGCAAATAATCACATCAAGTACTAACAGCCTAGTTAACGATGTTTGCTGTGACAACAAAAAAAACCACAACATAACAAGCACATGCCTCCTGCGCCAAGAAACCTCTTCCCTTCTCGAACATGCGGGTGCTTGTCCTCCAGATGCCGGTCTGGCCAAATGAGGGTCTCGGCAGAAAAGACCACCTGGTGCTTGGTCTGCTGGAACTTCTTCAGCAGTTCTTTTGGGCCCGATGAAAAGATCACGTCATAGCTGCAAGGCAACGTGAGACAAGATTGAGAAAGACTTCCATTTTTAATTCTATCGACTAGCTTTAAACACAACAGAAATGGCAACATCGTTGGCCATAAATGTAGTCTTTGCTCATTAACACCTTACAATAGGGCACTTGATGGATGGATGGATCACAATTTAAAGCAGTATCCACAGACAATAAGGCATGCAATAATACCAAGTGTAAAAATAATACATTAAAATTGAAATGTAAAAAAAAAGCTATCTATTTTTTATTTTATGCTAGCTGGAAAAGCTACCACACCTGCAAAGCCACTTCTCACTGTTACGTAATTCAATGTTATTTAGTGCTTCGCCACGTCATTATCAATATATTCCCTTCAGTGGCAGCATATTTCAGGGATTTTTGTTATCCTTTCTTCATATTCCCTTCACTGGAATATCCATTTATGATATTAGATATGAAAATGATTTTCGTTATCTAGTACCTTTTTAGTGAATTGTTTGAAAAAATGCTTTTGGCAGTATTCCTGTCACATAAGCGTGAAATAGATCATTTGTACGATTAAATACCTGTCTACAAAGATAATTATTTTGTCTTCCTCTTTTATGCTGTCCAGGGCGGACTTCAAAAGCCTCACTTTCTGTCCTCCTCCTGGCGCAGACATGTAGTTCCCACCGGTCCATTTCTCCCCCCTGCCAAGAACCTTCGAATATAAAAAAAAAAAAGATCATTGTAAGCAACAATCCACTAGTGCGCTTATGCTGAAAGCTGGAGAAATATCAGATTTACGTACCTTTATGGTGTAGTTAAATTGCCGTGCAGATCTCATGAACCTTTTAAAGCCATCGGTTTCTTTTGTAGCTACAGTTAATACTAGGAGTTTTTCTGCAGGGGAAAAAAAACGTGCAGAAATTACATTCTTACTGTAAAGTCATCTAAAGCAACTGATAAAAGGGTGTTGTGCGTATTGGTGCTTATGCGGTGGATTTCTTTAAAATAAAAGTATTTGAGTGTAAAAATGACGTGTCAGGACTTTTTATTTGATTTTAAATTACTGTGCACTGATTTAGCTCTGGGCTGCCGGTCAACCAAAATTACGGAGTGAACTAGTAGCTAACAGCTTATAACACTCCAGCTGTAAGTTTTCTTTTTCTTCCCATTTTAGTTTGAGCTTTAAATTTAAATATATAGTTCGGTACGTGAGAAAGTAGCAGTTGTCCCAAAAAAAGTCTAAGTGTGAATGCAAATATTTGAGGTCGTTGATGATGTGCACTTCAGGCAGTGAAAACTGTGTTTACACATTGTAGGCTATATACAGTAGGGTAATAGTAATATAGTAGAGTAATAACCCAATGTAAAATGATTCCCTGATACTACATTATATTTTATTGCCTTTTTCGATAATACTATCTCTACCCCAAGACATTTCATTACGCCTGAATGTTATTATACCGGCCTGAGTTGTTTGCTTTGATTTAAAGTCATCCTGCAACAAAGTAAATTAACTACTAATATTTCAAAAACACAAAAGATTGTTGTTTTTTTTTGCATGCTTTTATTTCTTCCAAACATACATTATTTGTCAACATCCACATCTGTAAATGTGACAAAAAAATAAGAACATCCAGGAAGTATGATAGGATTTCTCCCCAATCATGTTAATTTTCAACATGAGTAAAAGACATTTTAAGTGATGGACAGTTCATTTATAATGAGAGGTTAAAAACATATTCAGGAAATCACTGCAATCCCACTTCAATCAAATCCTGGCTGTATTACTAAATTACATTCTCTCACTTAAGTACATTTAAAGTGTCCATGAAATGAACGA
Organism: Liobagrus marginatus; assembly: GCA_028566295.1. Lineage (NCBI taxonomy): Eukaryota > Metazoa > Chordata > Actinopteri > Siluriformes > Amblycipitidae > Liobagrus > Liobagrus marginatus. Next base: position 3,410,961 of record JAOUQX010000029.1, read on the forward strand.
ATTTAAATGAAAATATTAATACCATATAAAAAAGTAAAATAAAATAAAAAAAAACTAACTTAGGAACTATCTAATTTTCCCACGCTTAAAGGAATCTGTGTGTAACGGGAAGCCATGAAGTCTACGTGCCTTAAGGTTCGTGAATAATGGGGGACTAGTTCCACATTTCCCTCCAGAAATGTAGTCACTGATTTTAAAGACAGTCGCAAACGAACATCCGGGTCATTTTTAACGGAAAGCAGTTTAGCAATCATGGCGCAAACTTATGTTTTGCTTACTCAGCATTCAGAGCTTTAAATTGAAATAAAACGGTGGGGGGAGAGAGAAAGGGGAAAGTTACCTTGTTATTATGCTTTACCACGGTGAAAGTCTAGTGCCGAAAAACAAATTACTGTATATTCAATTAAAAATAGATTGCATTAATCAGAATAACGTAGTCCTGATTTATCTAAGCCATCAATAAATCACCAATAAGAGGGAACTCATCATGTTCTGGGAGTTCCGGAAGGATGATTTTATCTGTTACACCGACACATTTATATATATTTCAGTCTAATAAAATCTATTACACAGCTCAGATGTTTTCCGTTTCTGGTTTTATTGCCAGGTTTAATTACTAACAAAAAAAAGACCATATAACATTAAAATAATAATAATTCTAGACGTTTCTGCAGAATAACTGAACTGGCTCTGGCATGCACACTCCACGTCAGCGACACTGAGCTGAACACACATACACACAACTTCCCCCAGGGGTTTATCCCACGCTGTATTCTTATTATTACCGTAATCCTTTACATTTTTAAACCTCAGTGACAACCTATGCTTTGTTTAAGATATGCTAAGGCTAAACGCATGTTATGTGCTCAGAAAATAAACCCAGACATACCTTCAGGAATTGGTCCCTTTGACTCACAATGTAAAGGGGGAAATATGCTCAAGCATAAAAGTCCAAGCAAAAATATTAGCGTTTCAGTCTTCATGTTGGTTTTTTAATCGGGTATATCCTTGGGATAGTATATGTCGTGTATAACGGACGTTTCGAGTAAAAGTTCGCCGAACTTATATAAACAGAGCTAAGCCCACCCTTTCCATCGAGACTGCCCAGTGGGCTACGACGCTATGCTACATTATCATACAGCTAGTAAAAGCAGCGGGACAACGAAAGTGATTTTAAGTCTAGAGCTTACGAAAGGAGTCCTTTTTCAGTATTAATTTACCCATACCACACAAAATGCCCCATTAGTAAGCTGCTAGCCAAGTTTGATCGTCTATTATAGACTATCAGGCCATCATGCTTAAAAATAAACCAGTTAAACGGAGTAAGGCTAGCATACAAAGGGCTGTGATAAGGTTATGATGGTTAACCAGAACACTAAGTACAATACACTTATCTATCTACAAAAGTTAAAGTAGAAAATGATAACCGCTTAAATGTAATTTAAATGTGCTGTTAGTGTCTAATAGTAGCTTTCATATATCCATGTGAGAAACCCTTACATAACACTTTACTGCAACGATTACCTTAAACACAATGGTTATAAGTAAACCGTGATTTAAGATACTTAATAAGCAAAGAAATATGTATCCTGACTGAACAAATGAGCTGAATATCATGAAAACTGTGACCACAGCGGATTGTACTGGATTTGTTGTACGTTTATCCTTAGTGAGGCGTGGTGTTTTAATTAGCATTACTTAATTAGCTGCACGTAAAACAAGCACAGCCGGTTACATGGGTCGCCCACTAGCAAAGGTGTGTGTGACATGCAGTTATGTTTGAAAAAAAAACGTCAGAATTACACCTTATATAAATAGAATATATTATGGAAACCCAAACGTTTTTTTTATTCAAATGTATAAAGTCAAAATATAAAATGCTGATTTTATTTACCGTACTGGAGTAAAGCCGAGGCTAACATACGCAACTGTATAAGGAGAGGGGTTTCTTTTAAAATGTCGCATGTTGTTTAAAATAAAAAACAAAATAATGATTCTTAAAAGTAGCCATACGGTTAGTAATAAGGTAATTGTACTAGTTTTTTTTTTAATTGTATTAAACTAAGTAAATGTATTCATTTTCTTTATTCTACCCCATTCTAGCCCCGCTGAGCATCTTAAATCCTGGTTTATTGTATATTGTCTAGGACTGCACATATACAGTTACACGCATATTCTAACAAGTTTTTTTTACCCTTTATAAGTAATTGATGTGTTCAGGGGTTAGATTGTGCGTGCTTTATTTCAAGTTCAAGAAGCTTTATTGTTGTGACACCTGTTGCAATAAACAGTGAAACGAAACAACGTTTCTCCAGGACCATGATGCTACACAGAACAGTCACGTAAAACAGAACAAGAGTGACATAAGAACGTAAAAAAACATAACACAGAGCTTATAAACGTACAAAAAAGTGCAGACAGTGCAAAACAAACAGTACTATACAATACGCCACAGGACTGATACATAGAGCCGATGGTTGTGCAATATGTTGCAATGTACTCAATAATGATAGCAGCATTAAATGTTAAATAGCAGCATTTTTTTTTTGCACAGTAAAGTGGCTAGTGTATACTAACCAGTATAAAAAAATAATAAAATGATGAACAGTAAGAAAGCAATGTGTAATAATTTCAAACAGTATTAAAGTGACTGTGCATGAGTGGTGTATTTGTGGTTGTAAACAATGATGTAAACATATTCGTATTTATGAGTTAGAGTGTGGTTAAGTTTGGCAGTTTCAGTTCTTGGTGTTGAGAAGCCTGGTGGCTTGTGGGTAAAAATTGTTGGACAGATCATTAAAGAAACGTTTTTTCGGTAATTGTAGTTAAGTTCTCGTTAATTTTTTTAGCACCCGTAGAAGACCGTATATAAGACCGCATAAATGAAGATGTCAAATTCCCCCATCACATGTGCCCCACTGTTCCCCACATCACAATTCCCCACTGTACAAGAAATAAAAATTACATCGCTGGCCTCTGAGCAGAAACGCGTCGCGGCGTTGACGTCACAAGTTAGTATCTAGAGACGTACCTCATAAAACATCACTGTTACAGAAAAATGTATGTAAATGCTAGCTTATCATTACAATGAAACAAACAAACTCAGTTATATCCTAACATTAAATCGGTTTGTTTGTCTCAAAAGGAAATAACAGGCTGCAAACAAGAATAATAATTGAACAAAAAAAATTGCCGAAAAGTTTATTTTAGAACTTTTTTAGAAACGGTGGTCTGAGATCAGGTTATGAAAACCACCCACCTAAAATAAAATAGAAATTCTGATCTGAGATCAGCGATTCTGAGCGTCCAGTGACGCCGCTTAGTAACGCTTTGAAGCGCGACGCTTCCGGTTCTGACTCAGACTGCTTTACGGCAGTTTAAACAAACCAAAATGTCAAGTTTGGTGGGTTGTTAGACCAGATAGCCGACATGGTGCTTAGAATGGAGTTTCCGTGGATTTACGTGAGGAAAAAGCTGGATAAAGCCAGAAATTCGTGAGATAATCAGCGGTTATTCGGAGTTACGCCAGATATTTAAGGCTATCTCAAACAGACAACGTTAGCTATAAAGCTAGCTGCATAAGTAATGTGTAAGTCAGTCAGCTGACTCATACGACCGCGAGACAGACAGCAAAGTATAAAGTGTTTTAGCGATCAATATCGCAACGGCGAAGTAAAATGTTGTAGGGTTTACAACGTTCACGAGGTCAGGACTTGTATTAAGACGTTATTGACGTCGCCGAGCTTGCTAAATGAGAAATATGACTTGTTTACTTGGCTGCATAACTGGCTAGTGCTTTTCTTAGACTTAACTGTACTTATAAACTTAGAATAACTCGTTAAATTTAATGCTGTTGTTGAATAAGTGATAATAAAGTAAGTGTAAGCGGGTTAATAATTACAGTTGCGTTCAGGCATTGTGCCACTCCCACTTGCCATTCTCAGGAAGTCAGTTTATATTGTTTTACATTCTACCGGTTGGCTCACATCTAGGACAATTAATCTCAGTTTATGTAATTACTCCAAATATATCAGGTCTAAAATAGGCACCATGTGGCTTCAGCAGAGATTAAAGGGACTTCCTAGTTTGCTGTCAAGTAGCTGGGCAAGACGTGTTTTGGTTGTCTTGCTCCTTTTCTTTATATTTTACTGGTACCTGAGCCCTGATGGATACTTCAAGTTTCCTAGTTTCTTTCGGGAGGCTGCGGGCACCCCGGGAGTCTGTCTGCAGCCTGATATTAACAGATGGACAGCACAGGTTGACCTTGGTGAGGGCATCATGAGCACGCCGCAGACGACAGTCTCAGTACCGTTTGTAACAGGTAACGGACATGTCTTGGTGGATGTGGATTCGAATAAACTCTGGGTGTCACTCTCCTCTCAGCCAGGTTCAGCCCCAGTGCACCTGACGGAATATTCCCCCATAGCACGGTGGCAGATAACTGGAAAGCGCTCCGAGGCGGAGGCGAAAATGTTGTGGTACCGGAAAGGCTCTGTGCTCTCTTCGCGGTGTATCCTGCTAGATACATCCCAGAACTCTCGGGATTGCGTCATTATTCGAGAGGAACACGTCGTCCACCGGAGCCGACCTAACGTCTACATTCAGCGAGTTCACATAAACAACCCAACAGACGCCGCAATATCAGTCGAGGCATCTGTGGAGTCCCCGTCATTTAGGGGTGTTGCAGAGAAGATGGAAGACCTTGAATTCATGCTGTCTACTGGTAAAGTCCTTACAGAAAAGAAGGAAACAGTGTTGATGGCTGTGGGGACAAAACGGCTGAGCGCACACTTTCAAGTTCCTGCCAAATCCGAGCATACTGAAAACATAATCAGCGTAATTCGCACGTCGGGGCCCGTCGAACCCTCACAGACAGACGAGACCTTTAACAAGCTGAGAGAAGACGTCAAAAGAGAGATGGTGGGGTTGCTGCGAGCCAAACAGGAAGATTTGGTCCAGGAGCACCTGCAGGCGTGGGCGGATCTTTTCATATCTGGCAAGTCAACCAATGTTTAAATATTTGTATTATATATTTATATATTATATACATTTTATTCTGTTGTGATCACTCACAACACTATTGTGATTTGGAGCTTTTTTTAAATCAGAGAATAAACATATGCATACATGTGTATATATAATAACAGTCATATGAAAAGTTTTTTTGCTGAATTATTTACACCAGAATCCAAAAAATGTTTGTGCGTCCAACCACTATTTATATGTCCTATAAATATTATTGTATTTTATTTTCATACGGTCATGCTTAATGGCTCATTCTGTCTTGTTCTCATAGGTATAGAGATAAGAAAAATCACAGATGCCCACACGCCATCGAGCCGCACGGTCAACACGACACTCTACTACATCCTCGCCTCCTCCACAGCCCCGCTGCTGGAGAGCACCCTCAGCACAGAGGAGCGCGAAAAGCTGGAGGCAAGCCTGAACTACGCTGATCACTGCTTTAGCGGCCACGCCACCATGCACGCCGAGAACCTATGGCCCGAGCGAGTGAGCAGCGCTGCTTCCCTTCTGCAGCTGGTCAATCTCTGGACGTTAACGCTCCAAAAGCGTGCCTGCAGGGCACTGGTTTCAGCCGGTGCTCACGGCATGATGCAAGCTGTGACGCTCAGCTTCGGCGGCCTGCAGTTCACGGAGAACCACCTGCAGTTCCAAGCCGAGCCGAGCGTCTTGCATAACAGCTACTCGCTGCGCGGCTTGCGCTACCACCGCGACCGAATCAGCCTCTCTGTAGTGACTGACCTGAGCGGCCAGCCCTCGCTGCATGTCTCCGTTAAACCACAGGACGTAGAAAAGCCGGTGAAGCTGTATGCCTGCGAGGCGGGGTGCATCAACGAGCCCGTGGAGCTCACGTCCGAGCCTCGGGGTCACGTGTTCCCAGTTTTGGTGACGCAGCCACTCACGCCGCTGCTCTACATCGCCACAGACCTGCGGCACCTGCAGGATCTGCAGCACACGCTGCACGTCAAGGCCATACTAGCGCACGACGAGCACATGGCTAAGCAGGACCCTGGGCTGCCCTTTCTGTTCTGGTTCAGTGTGGCGTCTCTCGTCGCCCTATTCCACCTCTTCCTCTTCAAGCTTATCTACAACGAATACTGGGGCCCCGGCGCCAAGCCGCTCTTCAGGAGCAAGGTATAAATCCCCAAGGGGTCGTTCAGCAACTTTGGCGTGGCGTTGGATCTTCTCTATTTTTTTCTCACTTCGCTTTCTTTCTAGTTCCAAAAATCCTTCCTTACCTGAAAAAAAAAAACTATTAACGATTAAGGCACCGGTGCAGAGTCTCGTCCATCATCTGCCTGGGTGTTTTTCCTACACAAACTCCTAACTGAAAGCACCAGTGTAATTTTAGCAGGCACTTCCTTCGGTGTGATGTTCTTTTTGTTCTTTCTTTAATTATAGCTGATGCGTTTAATAATTATTTGCGAGTCATAAAGTATATGAAATATTTATTTTTCTATGCATATGCATCGTGGTTGGCGAGATCGCAACCGACAAATTGCTTTTTTGTCACAGCATTTTTGTCCCTTCACCGTTTCATTGTAAGCAGTCCTCCGTTCCGTTTTCATTCATGTAGACTAGACGCTTCTCACATCAGAAAATTGTGAAGTCAAATAGAGTAAGGATTTAAAATCTATTGAGATGTCGAAGACTATTTGTGCGTCAATTCTTCACCGGTGCCTTCGAGTTTTTCTTCTTCCAAGCTGGTAAACGAGGTTTCTGTCCGTGCGCTTCATCCTCGTTTCTTTGGCCCATATGTTTGAGTACTTTTCTGTTTGGACAGTTGTTTTTACCACCATACATAAGAACACAAACACAAGCGCTCGAACCGTACACCGATTGCCACAGAGTCGGGAACGGAAACGAAACGTTGTCGCGTTGTCCGTATTTACACTCCAACGCTTTTCATGGTTTAGTAGACAAACCAGGTCCACACTAATTCTGTTTTTAACACCCACGCAATTTAGGATTCATCATTAGAATGTAAATACATTATACATAAACGTTCATTCTTTGAATTCAGCTTTAAATCAGCTTTGTTTGGAAAGTCCCAAGCCAAGAATTACTTCATTAACTGGTGGTACAAAGAAATTGGAAACGAAAACGATCTTTCACTTTGTTTTATCTCTTAAGGTAACGCTGCATTGATGGACTTTTTCCGAAAACATTAGCGCGGAAATTTCAGGATGGAAAATGTTTTTTTTAATTATTCGCTTTGCGTGATTGTTTTTGTTTTTTCCCGCTCCCCTATAAGTGTCAGCTTGGAAATCATTGGTGTTTTGTGGTGTTGCATTTGTTTGCGTCTTGGTTTGTGTTTCTACATCGACTCGACTCGCTATGATTAAATTAACGAATCAGAGGTGTTGGTCATCTTCTTTGGTGTGTCTGCTGAAATAATATTATCATGTAGGGATGGGTGATGTAGATTTAGATTGGTATTTTAATGCAAAATTGATTTATAATCATACTCGTAGACATTAACCTTGTTAGTTTTATATTTATCAAAATATATCATATTCAGGCTGATGATTTGTTTGGTTCTGTATCACCCAGCCCTACTTTATTAACCACATGCACACTTTTCACAACTACTCAAAGTACTTTTCGATGAATTGGTTCCTTCGGGGGTTCTCTGAGTAGTCAATGGCTTTCTTCACATGAAAGCTGTAAATCTTTTGAGGTGGGCCAACCCCAAAAATATCGAAGGCTTCTGAAGCTTTCTTGTTTTCCGCCCACTAGTTTAAGATCCAAAAATCTGATTCTATCTGTTGTATTTGTAATATACAAAATGAACCAGTTGCCAACTACAATTCTATATAAAAAAACAACAACCTTACATTAACATCGATTTCACATAAAATGAATATACATAAGGTTCATACAACTATGTAAACACATGAAAAAGATGTTAACACATTTTTTTAAGTCTTACTTTAAACAGTAGTTTTGTCCACATTTTTAAAAGCACTTGCACTATAGACGTTCATGCAATTATTCAAAGTTTGTTCTGAGATGTGTTTTAAGCATCCAATGCTCAGAAAGTGCGTCATTTCAGCTACTGTAGCATTTCTGTCAGCTCAACTTATTCTGGAGAGTGTCTGCTGGCTTTGTTTACTCCCAAGTTTTTGTTTTTTCATTTTGAGCACCCTCTGTGTAAAACAGACACCGGTGTGTGTGGTGGGAAAAACCCAGCAGATCTGCAGCTCTACATTCTTAAATGGTTAAATGTTCCCAAATGGTACCAACAACTATGCCATGATCAGAATATCCATGATTACATTTTATATTCTGATGTTAACATTTACTGAAGCGCTGGACCATTAATTATTTTATACTGTACATGGTTCTGCTGCCACCTAATTGGCTGATTGAATAAATGCATGAACGTCTCAGGATACTGATGTGTTTCTATTAACGTTGGCAGTGAGTATACAGTCTATTTCCATTGAATACAATTAAAATAGGCAAAAAATATTAATGTTCATATTAATGTCTCTCCAGCAAGAGGATGGCCTCTGACCTGCGTCAGATTGTGTGTGGATGTTATGATGAAGCCCTGCCTGAAGCCTGGAGGACAAGATGTGAAATCCTACAGAACAACAAACTTTGTGAACACAGGAAACTATCGCTAAATGCTACTATTTACTGAGTTTAACTAGCAATCGATTATGGGGCTGGAAGGGAGAAAAAACAGGAATTAGGGTTTTATACTTGTGTCTAATGTACAATATAAGTAAATATAAAAAAGGGATGTTCTGAATTGATATGAATGAAGACAAGGGATAAATTTACATGGGTATAAAGTTAGATATGAAAGGGGTGCTGTTTATACTCCGAGATCCTTATATAGTTCTATAAGTTTATCCTTCTAGAGGTAAAAGGGGTGCTGTTATCCTTTAATAACGTTCTTAAGCAAACCGCATCTTCCTTACCTATTTGATTTAATATAAATTTGCCTCTGGACTCAGTTTTTACTTGATTTAAAAGCTTTAATTTTCATTTTTATTTAAGGTGATTTATATGCAAGGTTGAGTAAAGTAATCTGCACAGATCTCAGGATTAAAATTAGAATATGAATCGGTGGATCAAAGTGCTAAGATACGATTTATCAAGAAGAAAAGCCTCTCTAGGTAAGAAGTTTGGAATACATATAATATTGATAATGAGCACTGTAAAAAGCTGTGTGTAATTTATTATATAGTATAGTAAAGTTTGATAGAAAAAGATTTAACTCAATGGATGCCTGGTAATTAGTAATGATCATTGATTGGGGAACCTGAAAAAATGTCTAGCGCTTGCACATACTCTAATAACTCCTGTTGACACAATCTATGTTAATTACTTGCAGTTCTCACTAATGTCGATTTTACTTAAAGCAGACTTTAAAATAAATTTGTGAATGCAAATGCAAAAGAATGCAAAAACGAAGGACAATTGTTAGTATATTGTATAAAAAATAATCTTGCTACTAAATTAAGTCAGCGGTATGGCTTGTGCACATTAAGAGGCAACGTTATAAACCTCATGAAGCAGGTTAGAGAACGGACTATTATTATTGAGGCGTGGTCAGGGTGGAAAACCTTTTGTATGCTGAATGATGTTCATTATTTGATGCACTGGATTTAATGTTGCGTGGGTTGCAATGTCTTGTATCTGTTTTGAAGCAATAAATATTTTCTGATGAGCATCACGCGACTCTTCAGTATTATTGTTATTAAAAATAAATAAATAAATAAATATATAATCCACGAGCACCTTTGAGCGCCGTTCGGTCGTCGGTGTGTGGTTTTGCCCGCGCGCGCGCTTGCCCTTATGGAGACTATTCAGGGTCGCCGGAGCAACGGGGGCGCGCGGGCTACCTGGGCCTCAGCACCTTAGGCAGTAACAGACAAGTCTGACTTGTTTGGAGAAAAATCTTAAAACGTCTTAAATAGCGTTTGTTTACATTTAAATCTTTTAGACGTGTGCACATCGTTATGAATTATTTACAAAAAATGTTTTAAGGAACCTAAGACTTTGCCTCAATACTTTTGAAGTAGTGGTGTCACCCTTGAGTTTAGTTAATAACCAAAAACCACTAATTCTTTCTGTTATTTATTTATTTTTCCATTTAACCAACTTTTCTAGATTTCTTCTACAATATTAAGGATAATTTGTAAGTCTTGACTCATTTTAATTATTCATTATTTATTAAATATAATAGTTATATATGAATTAATTAATAAATAACAAATATCTTCATTAAAATAAAGGCGGTAATATAAACATGTAAACTCCTTAGCACACCATCCATACTTAGCATTATAGCTACCGTTACAATAACCGAGTTGTTCGATGATTTATACCTTGTATGCCCATTAACACGAGTATTACATTCCAAAAGCAGCTCTAACCTTCGTTTGTTAGTTTTAATCTCGAAATAAATATACAAATGGAAACAATTGCATTATTTAAACCGAAATAAAAACCAAATGAACTTGCTAAACAAATGACATAGCAGAGGAACGCGAGACGACTTGAAAACAGAACCGGTTTGAACCAGAATCAAAGCGGGTAAATCCACCAATCACAGCGCAGCACTGAGTAATTATTAGCGCGCGTCATAGATTGAGTAGCGGTAACGTCCAGCGAAGGAAAGGAAGATACTCGAATCCATGTTGTAAATAGCGACGTTTGGAAAAAGAAAGAAATAACTCAAACTTTTTAACATTCCGGTCTTTGTAACGCAGGCGAGGTGTCTCATGTCATCACTGGAGTCCATGAAGAAGGACTGTTTGGCATCCAGCACTTTGTCATCGACTTCTTTTAAAGGCACTTTAACTAAAATTCACGGCAGAAAACACGAAGCAAGCGAGAAGCTTTTAGCACACAGCCCTGGGGCGACGGAAGAAGACTGTAACACGTGCAGGTGCCATTTTGATTTGTCTTTATAATCAATATAAAGAATAAAAAAAAATGTAATTTCTGGAAACAAATGTCCTGTTAGACATGTGTAAAACCCCTGTGAACATATATGTTTTAATGACGTGCACACTGTAATGTTCTACAATATATCTATCGCTCTACAGTCTCTCTCTGCCTAGTTGCAGCTGCAGCAGTTGCAATCGCACCGTTCGCAGGATCCTGGTCGCCTGCGTCATCTCTTTCCTGGCTCTGTTTTGCTCCGTGGGAATGGACTTCAGTTCCTCCTTGGATCAGTGGCAGATGACTGAGAACTGCCTCGCTGAACTGACCTCATGCCGAATTCAAGCCACTCTCCGAATCATCTCTGAACTCCAGGTGATGAGAAATTCCTGCTCATTGAGCGTGAGCAAACATCCTGATCCAGAGATGGTTCCAACTCCTGAACCTGAATCGTTGACCATCAGACACACTTGTACAGGTGTAGAAGTGGACGGTTTAGGGCGGCCGTGTGATGAAGAGTTTACCGAGTTTTGTGAACGACTCCAGACTGACTTTTTCGAGCTTGATCGTGTCATGTTGGGTGACGATCTAACGTGCAATGGGACATGGACAAGGATTTTTACCCCTGCTATTGAAAAAATATTAGACTTATCAGGAATCAGAAATATAGATATTGGTCTTCTGAAGCATAGTACACACTGGACAGATTTGATCACGCTGAGATTTCTAGTAACATTCCAAGAGCTGAACTATCAGTGGATCTTAAACGAAGGTGGACCAGACATCCAGTATAAATGGTTACAAACGTTAACCACACTAACATTCCTTCAAGACATCTCTGACAATTTCCACAGCTGCTGGATGGAAAATGTGGACCTGGAGTTTCACCTGAAAGACCTTTTCCTCTTTAATTCTGCTTCCTCCATGGAAGGGGCCCAAATGTTTAGTTTTGCCTTGAGGAAAATCCAGAACTGCTTTGTTACAAAGTCCACGTTGGTCCTGAAGCTGAAATCCAGAGACGTCTCATCCAACATAAGCCTGAAGATCTGCCTGCTCACCGTTGCGTGCCTCATCTACCCCATTGTGCTGCTCTCCTTTAATCAGATGACCGTTTGGATCCAGGATTACGCGCAGACTTTAAAGGAGAAGACGGAAGATTTGAAAAAGCAGAGGCAGCTTGCTGAGGATCTCCTTCATCAAATGCTGCCCAAGTCGGTGGCGACGCAGCTTCGCAAAAACAGACACGTGGAGGCCGAGAGCTATGAAAATGTAAGCGGCAGCTGAATTCCCGAAACGGATTAAAGCAAAAAATAAAGAAATAAACACATCGAAGCGTTTAAATGTACTTTACGCTTGTACATTTCACAAATCAAACTGATGTTCGAAAGCTCAGTCCATATTCATTAGACATGTAGGTAAGATTGGTGTACACAGAAGTAGCACATGCTCCCATTTTGTTTGTTCTTATTGTTGAAGTAATTGCCTATAATTACGGTCTTCCATATTCATCAGGAGATAAAACAGTTTGTGGTGGAGAGCAGCAAATTGTCTGTCGCTCATGGAGGATACATTTGGAAAATCATTTTCTCTCGTTAGGTTATATATTTTTTTATCTAAATAGATAAAATTTTGCAGTGACAGCAAGCTGACCCAAGGCTCAGGAATTAGTATCCCCCCCCCCAAGGGTGGGGAAATTGGGCTTGTTACCGCAGCTCCAAAATGAGCCGGAAGTTAGACGATGGATAAGAGCTATATACATATGAATAAAATATGCAAACATGTAGTAAAATGCAATAGAAATAACTATACAAAGAAGTTACTGCACAAAACTTTTGCACCGGAGGATGTTGATATACAGAAATATAATAAAACTATAGTTGAAATAACGATTCCATGCTTTTCCTTTTCCTAACTACTTTTAACTGTAGCTGTACATTTGTATTAGGCTAATTTCTAGCAAGACATTTCCACACGATCGCCACTAACCCACGTTTTCATTACAGGTTACCATTTTCTTCTCCGACATCGTGGGCTTCACGAGCATATCAGCCTCGTGCACACCTCTGCAAGTGGTTGAGATGCTCAACAATCTGTACATGTGCTTTGATACACGCATCGACTCTTACGACGTCTACAAGGTACAATTGTAAAATTGCCTTCACTTTGTCATGATGATTATTATAGTGATAGGCTTTTTCTCTAACAGGTGGAGACCATCGGTGACGCCTACATGGTCGTGAGCGGGCTTCCTGAGAGAAATGGGGATAAACATGCGGATGAGATCGCCAAGATGTCTCTAGACCTGGTGGCTGCTGTGAGGCAGGTCTCTATTCCCCACATGCCCAAAAAACGTCTTCAGCTTCGAGCGGGGATACACACGGGTATGTGATTTTTGTGCGCTAACTTTCCCATGGGCTTTGCTAATGTTATTGTTATTGTTATTGTATAGCTCTGTAAATAATCACTACCAAATGTATAATATTGTCATATTAGTATATAACGTTTATATTTACAGCATTTGGCAGACACCCTTATCCCGAGCGACTTACATTTATCTTATTTATCTAATTGAGGGTTAAGGGCCTTGTTCAGGGGCCCAGCAGTGGCAGCTTGGTGGTGCTGGAAATCGAACCCACGACCTTCCGATCAACAGTCCAACACCTTAACCACTGAGCTAGCATTTTCCCTAATATAAAAAATGATAAGCAATATAAAAATAGACCCACACATACGTTACATATTTGACCCTTGCGTGTTCACAGATGTTATGTGTACATTAGAAGACGTCATGGATAATAAGGATTGTATTATGAATTACTCAAAGTTTCTTCATCCAAAAGTGTTTTTGAGCTTTTGCTTACAGGGAAGAATAAGAAAATCCCTCCTATGCTACAGGACCATGTGTAGCTGGAATTGTAGGCTACAAGATGCCCAGGTACTGCCTGTTCGGCGACACAGTAAACACAGCCTCCCGAATGGAATCTACCAGCCTGCGTATGTGTTCTTATTCAAACACTTTTTACACCAAGATGTTGTCATGCACTTGTTAACTAATCGGAGCCTTTTCTCCCTGTTAATAAACAAATTAGATCTAAAACATGAGTGGAAACAAAAGCAGCTATTCCACAGGTCTGAATAGCTTGTTATTTCTCTCTGCCGTTTTGCGACCTGTGATGTTCATGTATATTTTCAGTTATTACATCACCATAGAGACCGACCGCCATTTCAGACACGATTATGACATGACGTTGATCGTTTTTGCTCTAAGTCATCAGTGCAACGGTTTACTTACTACTTAGCCAGGAGCCCTTTTAGCAATACCATTTAATATAATATGTTTAACAAAAGTTACATTTAACCTTTTTGTTTTGTTTAAAGAGCATGTTCAGACATTAGTGTTTTTCTAAAATGGTAACCATGGTTACTGAAAGGCCGTACTGTATTTCCATATATACTCAATTTAAAATAACAAAATCTTTTTTATTTTTTTTTTGAAGCGAAACCATGTTATTCTAAAAGCACAAATGATTTGTGAAGTGTCAAATTATCCGTAGAAAGGATTTCTAAAAACTGTGCTGCCACGCACAGACCGGGCTAAATACAGATATGGCAAAATGAACATATCATCTTGTAAATGCGGACACTATTAATGCAAGATTAAATGAGATGGAACGCTTTCTATCATTATTGAATGAAATGATGAAAAAATATTCATTTGGGTATTCATTCTGTTATGCGTAACATTTGTCATGTATTATGTAATAAATCGCAATTTGATCAATGATATTTTAAATCGGCTAGTAATCTTTATTCATACATTCATCCATTATCTAGCGTTTATCCTGTTCAGGGTCGTGGGGGCGCTGGAGTTTATCCCAGCTAACTTAGTGTGTGAGTTAGG
>JAOUQX010000029.1:3536398-3564087 GCA_028566295.1 Liobagrus marginatus
ATGTCTGGAGCGGGGCTCGAACCCGCGCTCCTCTGATCACTGACTCAGAGCCTTTACCCACTGAGCCACCATCACCCTCATCTCAGTCTATAGTCTATATCTCAGTCTATATACTATACTATACTGTACTATACCGTACTGTACTATACTGTACTGTACTATACCGTACTGTACTATACTGTACTGTACTATACCATGCTGTACTATACTATACCGTACTGTACTATACTGTACTATACTATACCGTACTATACCATACTGTACTATACTATACTGCACTATGCTATACTATACTGTACTGTACTGTACTATACCGTACTGTATTATACCATACTGTACTATGCTATACTGTACTATACTACACTACACTAAACTGTACGATACTACACTATACTGTACTATACTACACTGTACTGTACTATGCTATACTATACCGTACTGTACTATACCATACTATACTGTACTGTACTATACTATACCATACTATACTATCCTATACTATACAGTACTGTACTATACTACACTATTCTATATTATACTGTACTGTACTATACTATACACTAAAGACTGTGTCTCAAATCATTTAATATGATAACGGAGAATCTACATGGAACTCTGATTATTGTTCTAAATGTGTATGTGTGTGTGTGTGTGTGGGTGTGGGTGTGGGTGTATTTGTTTGTGTGTAGTGGCACTGAACTACCAATCTGAGGGCCGGGTCCTTCAGTTAAACAGGGCTAAGTTCTACACTAATGGGAACTGTGGCTACGCTCTCAAACCCAGGTGCATGTGTGACGGTGAGGTTATTTCCTCTAAGCTTATTTTATTTATGGGTAAATTTTGGCTTAATGTATCAGCATCAAGCACTGATAAAAGGTGAATCTTGTTAGCTGGTTTTCTGTATTAGTCCCATGTTTGACATGTCACACTCCACAGGGTTCTTAATGTCTCATGTGACAGTAGGCAATCATTTCAAGGCAATAGTTTAATATAAAATGTTAGTTTTTACACATAAATGATTATATTTAAAGTCAGTGTTATTCACTTGTCAGTGCCTATAATGTTATGTTTGTGTACAAAAGTAGCCTTCTGTTAATATATTTTTTTCTCAAGTAACTTGTCCTCTCAGCAGGTCCGTTTAATCCACTATTGGGGGATCCATTGCCAGGAGAAATAAGAAAGCAGCTGGTGCTGAAAATTATTAGTGGCCAGCAACTGCCCAAACCCAAAGATTCCATGCTGGGAGACCGAGGCGAGGTGAGGGATACCCCAATATTTTATCTCTAATTTCTTCCCATGCATTCATTTTTAACATTCTATGATATTTTTTTTCTACTTATCTCTTGCCAGCACAACCACATAAGTGTGTTTTCTATAAACTGTTGGCACAAAGTTTAAAGTACACAGATCTAAAATAGCTTTGTGTGTTGTAGGGTACAGACAGACTCAGTCACTGCTCCAGCATGACAATTCTCCTGTGCACAAAACCCCTGATTTTCATAAAGACAGTGTTTTATATTATTTATACATAGTACAGAAGCCCTCAAGTGTCCTGCACAAAGCCTTGACTAGAACACCTTTGGGGATGAACTTTAAGCCCAACTACAACAGGGGTGCACCTCCTCACCTAACATTAGTATCTGATCTCACTAATATTATTATGACTGAATGAACAAATCAGCACTGCCACGCTCCATATTCTAGTGGAAGACTTTCCATAAGTATGCAGGTTATTATAGGGGGAAGAGTGAGAATAAATGTTTAAAATGCACGTAGATGTGATGTTCAGATGTTCCATATAGAGTACATTGTGTTTAATATTTGTATACATTTTTTTGTATCTCAAAATCTTCTGGTACTTTTGGGGGGTTTTCAGATCATTGATCCATTTGTGGAAGTGGAGCTCATTGGATTGCCAGTAGACTGCTGTAAGGAGCAAACCAGAGTAGTGGATGACAACGGTAAGTGACAGACAGCAGAGTTTAAAAAAAAATTTTTGCGATTGTGGAAGTGGTGTAGAACGGTTCGTACTTGTGGGTTTAAATGAAACAAGATTTCGTTTTGTCTGAGTAGAATAAAAATGACATTTTGTTCAATTCTATCTTATTTCCGTCATATTCAGGCTTCAACCCCATGTGGGAGGAGACCCTGGTGTTTACTGTGCACATGCCAGAAATCACACTGGTGCGGTTCCTGGTCTGGGATCATGACCCCATTGGCCAGGACTTTATTGGCCAGAGGACGATCGCTTTTAATAGCATGATGCCAGGTATCTTCATATATTTACTCACTTAATAATTTATTCTGCAAAATTTCTATATTTGATGTATGGCTGTGATGTGCTGTGTTGATTTGGTTGTGTAGGTTACCGCCATGTATATTTAGAAGGGATGGAGGAGGCGTCAATTTTTGTACATGTGGCTGTGAATGACATCACTGGTAAGGTAGGTACTTAGAGGGCTGCGCAGAGAGAGAGACATGTGGCTAGTGGTTTGTACAACCTTTGTTTATTGCCTGGTTTGCACAACCTTTTCATTACTATTGCTTTTCTTTTTTCGGGCTTGTGCTCAGATATTAAAGTAACATATGTGTTTACTTTACATTAATGTCTTTAATTGTTCTGTGAACATATTTTTGCTGTGGTTTGATTTTTTTGTTTTGAATCGTTTTTAAGATTGAATTGGAAATATCGCTACCTCACAGTTATAGAGAATAGATACATATTTCTGTTGTACAAAACAAAAGAAATGTGTATTTAGAAAAAAAAAAAAAAAAAACGAATGCATGAATTCAATCTTTAAATATTTTCACCTTTTATGAATAAAACATTATAAATTTGGTTTTAGTTACTATTCGATTAAAACACTTGCCCATTGAGGTTTATTAACTTGTGCCATCTTTTTTAAACTGTCTCGATCTTTGTATGGTATTTCCCTCTCTCTCTCTCTCTCTCTCTTTCACCGTCTCTCTCCCTGACATTTCTTTCTCTCTCTCTCTCTCTCTCTCTCTCTCTCCCTTTTTGCTTTCAGTGCAACCAGCTTAGTCCAAAAGCTGTCTTTAGAGGCAGGAATTTGTTAGGAGGCCTGATGCTGTCGCTCAAACCTTCAGGTGTAGTGAGACGCAATCAGCACCTTGCATGTGCCATATGACCCCCCTCCCCATCGCCCCTCTCCCTTTTGAATGAGCGACCGATCCTGTGCTAGCATTCAGCCTTGCCAACTCATGAAAAAAAAAAATGAGTTGTGACATAATTGTGACTGCCTTTACCTTACCAGCATTCTCATTTGACCCCTAAGCAGATCCAATGTCACCATCCGCTGCTGCAGGCACGTTGGGGGGGTTGCATCATGCACTGAATTCCAGAGGCGACATCATCTCCTCTTATTTCACTTAACTCAGGAAATTCTCAAGCTGCAATAGGCTCTCAAATGCCTTGTTAGCATTAACTAGGAATTATATCTGCCAGAGCTAGAGGGTTCGGCAACATTGTCCCTGTATAGCTGTAATCACAGAACAGACATTGGACCATGCTTTTTCACTCCAGTTTTCTTGTTTTTTGTGACAATGAAGAGCCAGAGGTTGCCAGGTACTCTTTATGATCATCTGTTTTGCTACATGATAATTTGGCTACCAATAGTTACATTATTATTGTTTGATAGTTACCAAATTTATATACAGATTTTCTTGTTATTTAACTTAATATCGTAAATTTTCATAATATTATCCAAAGAGGACTCAGTAAATGTTTTTCTTTGACAATTGTAATCATTGATGTGTATTTATGAAATATTTGCCAACAAGCTGCACAACATTTTAAGCACATTTCCCCATAGATCTACTTTGACATGTTTCATACAATGCCACTGGGTTTATGGCAGTCGTGGGGAATGTACTGCCCTTTATTTCATATATTAACAAAAAAACGCTTTTGCTCAAGATTAAAAAGATAAAAACCTAATATTTTGTTTCGAGTAAAATCAATCAGTGATTTTGGGATTAAGTAGAGCCTATAACCCAGTGTCATTTGTAATAAAAGTAAATGTCTTC
Organism: Liobagrus marginatus; assembly: GCA_028566295.1. Taxonomy (NCBI): domain Eukaryota; kingdom Metazoa; phylum Chordata; class Actinopteri; order Siluriformes; family Amblycipitidae; genus Liobagrus; species Liobagrus marginatus. The sequence goes on from JAOUQX010000029.1 coordinate 3,540,446, forward strand.
ATTACATTCGATATTCATTGCACCCCAATCGTGCATCTCCATTCCACTAGTGTTCACCATCGGATATATGCTTTTTCGAGTGTTTCATTTATAACCTAATAGAACGGTTTGAAAACGTCAATGAAAAAATTAATGTTATGTGTTCCACAAACGAACAGGTCATTAACATTTGTCTTATTGTTTTGTGTCTGTGCTAACTTTTGTCAATGTCAGATCAAACATGAAACAAACAAAACAAAGCTAAAAGAATAATTCAAAGGCAAAAATTTTAGATAAACGAATAAAGAAAAGATTTAGAACTTAGTTTTCACTTGTTCCCAACATTGTTAGCAATGTGGATGCAATGTTGCTTTGGATTAACTGTTAAAAGTGTATACATCAATATTTGATCTCTGTTTTACAATGTTACATTATTTTACATTTTATTTCTATTTGACCTAATGCGTGTTTTTTCCAGTTTAGTAAATATCTTCATTCAAAAACTGATATTTGTTTAAGAATTATTTAAAGAATAAGTAATTATGCTTCAATAAACTTTCTATTTTTCATACTTAAAGTAAGAAATTAGTTAGCATGCTTAGCCATAAGTTTTTCAACATACACTAAATAGCATCTGAAGCATTCTCAGACTTGCTTTTTTCCCTCAGCTTCATAAGTTTTATGCTAAGTTTTTATTTTTTCTATTTTTTGTTTCCAGGCACGGCCAGCCAGCAGCATAAAAGGGCTGTTTCACAGAAATCCAAAGCAAACTTCTCTCGACAGCCATGCTGCTGTGCTGCACAGCCGTAAGCCTGCTTTTGGAGCCCACCTGCTTCGCCGCACGGCCAGCGCACCCACCAAGGGCCAGCCCAAAGTTAAACGTGGCTTCCCGGAAATCTCCATTGACACCAAAGACTGTAGCTCAGAGGGAGCCAGCTCAGAGCGTGAGTCAGAGGAGGGCCCAGCTACCCATCCCAATGGGGATACAGGAGCATCAGCGCGGCCGTGGGAGCACGGCACTAACGGGCAGCTTCACCAGGATGATGGTACAGGTAAGGGCAGATTTGTCCATCGTGAGCCTTGGGCCAAACCATTGCATAATAAACGGGGCATGAGTGAACCCATAACCAGGACCAACAAGCTAAAGTTGCAGGATTCGGTGGAGAAGCAGTGTCTTTTCACCTGTGTCACAGTGAACAGCACTGGTCGGTTAGGAATGACATCCAGTTGCATGAAATGCATGATTGGGACAAAAGAAAGTCCAGAACTGGAAAGGAAAATAGTGGCCAACCTTAATCAGGGAAGAGCAGCACCTATGTCAGAGAGGGTTCCTTGCTCGTCCGGAGCCATCCGAATGGTCTCTGCAGAACCAGGCCCAAGATCTAAAGCCTTAGCCTTACCAAAGCAGCCAGAACAACCCAAACATAACCCCATGACTGAATTTCAGTCTTTCAAACCTACACCAATGCCAAGGGTACGATCAAAAGCAAGATATACCGTGGAGTTTTCTGACAACCCTACACCTGGGACTGCCTTCACCAGGAATGCAAGCTCATACAGTATACCCCAACAAATTCAGCTTCCTGCAGCCCCAGCTTTAATCATACCAGATAATAAAACTGGCTTGAGCAGACAACTTGCACGAATCAATTTTTGCAGCAACAGTTTGAACGTTAAACCTAAGAATGAAGAAACGATTCTTTCAAAAAGCAAATGGAGCAGCTGCAGTAGTCTGGACAGTCTGGAACTGCTTCCCACAATTCCCCAGCAGGTGATGGACAAACATAAGCATGTTGTAGGGACTCTACAGCGGGAGATGAACGGTCTGTTTGCCCATAAAATGGAGGAAATCCGCAGTAAATCGCCCTTGTTCTTCACTGGTAAGACTCTGTGGTAGTTCCATAAAGAGATCTAGTTGATCTAAGTGACTTTGCTGACCCTCCTGGCTCTAGTGGATCCTATAGATTCCAGCTGCCTGCAGTGAACAGCTCAGGTTAAGCACATATATGGAGAACAGAAAAAAATGACCCAACCCAATGTCTTTCAATGATAATCACTATTGATTTACATGGAGTGGTAGCGCTTTTAATGTGATTATAACTTACCGCCAAGAGTTGGAAGTCTATTGGGGCTATGGGTGAATTTGAGAGCTGTTCCGCCAAGAGTTGGAAGTCTATTGGGGCTATGGGTGAATTTGAGAGCTGTTCCGCCAAGAGTTGGAAGTCTATTGGGGCTATGGGTGAATTTGAGAGCTGTTCAGTGGAATACAAACAGAAAAAAAGACTCGATAGGCGTAGCAGACTTAGTAAATCTAGTAGATCTCCCAATCTATTCTACTCCCTAATAGATCCTGTAATCCTTTAGTAATCGCTTGCTGATGCATCTTTTACATGTCTATATGCATATTTGTTTAACACATTCATATCTATATATATTATATATATCTTTTTATTACACAATATATTCTATACCAGGGGTCACCAACATGGTGCCCGCGAGCACCAGGCCGCCCGCAAGGACCACATGAGTAGCCTACGGGCCTGTTTTAAAAACCATAACACCACTTACCAGTGAGCTGCATCTATTCTTTTTTAAATCAGGCTTGCATTAATGTAAATTTAAAAATAGAATTACTTATAAAGATATATAGAAATAAAGTGTTGCATATTGCTATTTATCTGTTTCCTACCTTGTTCAATTATTGCTGATAATTATTATAATGAGAAATCATTAACACGATCAGTGGCTTCACATACGTATATGAATTAACATTAATTATAAATAATAACATCATTAAAGGTAAATTGAGCAAATGTGTTATTCCAGAAGTGAATACCAAACTGGTAGCTCTTCGCATTAATCTGTACCCAAGAAGTAGCTCTCCGTTAATAAAAAGTTGGAGAGCCCTGTTCTATACTGTACTACAACAGTGAAATTATCGACATTTGTTGCAACACAACTTACAAGTTACAAGTAAGAAGCTTATGTAAGTAAGTTAATGCTGCCCATTTGGTCTGCAAACCTTCTGGTAGATAAAAAAGGAAGGGGGAAAGACTGAGAAAAATAAGAACAAAAATTTCATGCCTATTGTACAGCCCAAATCCATTGCAAAAGACAGGAAATAGTGAACTTATGATCATGAGTGCATTATCTTGGGACTTGTGTTGCAACTCACATTATGGTTTTCACAGATGGTTTTCATATTATGGTTGACTTTTCAGTCTTGAGTTGAACTTCATTGTAATGTATCTTTGCGTTCTATTAACTTCCTGCACTTTGTTGCTTACCTTGTGAAACAATCAAACTATTTTGACTCTATTATATATCTATATAACACCCACTATTCTAAAGTAGCGATATGCCAGGGTGCTTAAAGCCTTCCGCCTTGATTAATTAACAAATAAAAAATATTTTGATCAGTCCACTCTGGTTAGGATTCTTATGCTCTTACTAAATTGCCTGTTTGTTCCTTTCTTCTTGCATGCTATCTTTCCTTAGTGCAAAACTGAGGGCTGATCAAAGTCAGGTAAACTCGCTTTCCATATGCCTGTGTTTCCACTGCATACATAGGGTTGGGTGACTTGTCTTTTTACGCAAAGAGCAATGTAAAATTGTGCATTCTATATCTTCTTTTGTACTTTTTGGCATAATAAATTTGAAAATTAATGTCCTTTTAAGGATAATTATCGACATATTGTTACACAGTAGATGCATTTCATTTAATGGCTGCATGATATTCTATGAAGCACAGGTGTATTTTTAGTTTAAAAAATTTTCCAGCTTGTCAAGTGTTGGTTACAGGCATGTTGCATGTTTGACACACTTGCCTGTTCATGTGATGTTCTTATCAGGTTTTGTGTTATTTAGCAGAAAAAGCATACAGGTTATCCAAAAGCCTTTTTAATCTTACTAATGGGACTTTGTTTGCTTATCCTTTCAGATCATTCCGCAGTCCAGAAACCCATTCCTTATCTGCATGTTTTGGAATCCATTGCAGAAGAATATCAGCAGAAATCCTCCTCAACATCCATGTGCAGCAGTCCAGCCCATACCTCAGAACATTCCCCAAGTAATACACTTAGTTTGACTTTACCATCCACAGCAATAACAACTTCTACGGAAGACAACCATATCCCTGTAAAAACAAGTGAGGACAAGATACCTGTTACTACACTTTGCCCTATCCCAAATGATAGTAGGAGGGAGGATGATTTAAATACTTCCCTGTCCATGAACTACCTTGACATTGGGAGCAATAAGCCCCTTGCACCAGAACAGGCAGTAGGGAAAGAGATGAGTTTTGGTGAAAACATTTTAGCAGATGCAACTTTTAAGATTGGGAAAACTTTAGAAGCAGAGACCGCACCTGGGCTGGTTACAGTTAGGAGCTCTCAGATCGTTCAGGCTAAACAGATTTTAATTGGCAATGACATAAAACAAGGTTTGTATCCTGGGCATAAGACTCCTGTTCGAAGGACCAAAAGTGATGGGCAGGTACAGGCAGTGTGCCCTATTGAGCAGTCAGCGGTGCCTCACGTATCCATTGACGCAACCATTAATGACCGCCTTTGGAACAAACTTGACCCAAGCACCCATCGTGACAGCGTGTCATCCTCATCCAGCATTTCCTCAAATGACACTGTGATTGACCTCTCCCTGCCCAACCTGGCCAGGAAGAGTCTGACCTGCCTCCGAGCTGCTCGGGATACTCATGATCGTCCGAATTCAGTAGCCAACTGGAGTTGCCCAACTCGGTCATCAACTAACTCAACCATGCTTTGTGTCAGCAAGAGCAAATCCAATCCCAACTTACGAGATGGTCAGATGTGTGAGTTGGTGGACGAGCTTCCTCCAAGACAGCTGGGAACTGAGCATGACAACAAAAAGCTTATGCAGCGGCGTCACACCTGGAGCAAGCTGTACATAGAAGGCTTAAAGCAATCATCATCTGCTTCCATCAAGAAAGCACCAACTATTGCACCAAAAGAAATAAACGGTGGCTCCAAGTCTAAGAGTCTGGGTGACCTCACATCAGAGGACATTGTGTGCAACTTTGACAGCAAGTACCGCAGCATCAGCCGTAGTTTTGTTGTCAGGCCCACACGCCAGCAAAGATCCCCAAAGAAGTCCCAGGATGACCTGATGGAGCGGCTAAAAAAACTTACTGACGTAGAACCCCTGACGAGCAGTGATTTTACATCCCACCTGCAGGACTCAGAGGCTGAGGAAAAGGAGGAGGAGCAAGACGAGGCTCCACCACTGAGGAGGAGCTCGTCCCGCAGCCAGAGCCGGGTGCGCTATATTGCCAACCGAGCCAGACAGGCCCAGGAGAGGCAGCGACTACAAAACTTTCTTAGGGGATCCAACAGCCCCATCGAAGAGCGTGGAATCCCAGAGGGAGCTTGTAGCATCACACGCAGTCCCTGTGCCAGCCTCGACTTGCTAAGCCAGCTTCCTTCAAGACCGCCCCAACAGAGCCCTTGTAGCCCAGATAGTGATGTCTTTTTCATGCTCCGTCTCTGATGTTAGTTTAACTATTCAATTTTACACTACAACCATCTGATATGAAGCATGTTACATGCACTATTGTTAATGTAGGTGGATGATTGGTTACCAGCACATTGGGTGAAGCTGCTATTAAAAGGGGTATACATCAGGCCCAACAAAGAGTATGAAATTTAGGGTAGATTCTTTTAGGTAGGTTGTACAGTAATTCGCTATAGCGAGATACTGCATTTTTTATAAGAGAAAAGTTTGGGTCATACTAAAACTCTTGTTTATTATCCTTAATGCACTCATTACTTACAAACACTGGAATGTCCTACAAAAATCAAGTTGATATCCGTTCACAATTTTGTCTGTTAATATTTTTAGTTGAACAGCCTGCTGTAGCAATAGAGGATTACATGTTGAACTGTACGTTTACTGTACTTATTGAAATACCAATGCAACTTGTTCGTGAACTTTATAGTGGTGATTCCCCCTCCCCCTTAATTTCTACAACAAACGCATGGAATGTATTTGCAACAGTAATTTATTTATTTCATGGAGATTTTTACATTCTTGCTCATTTTTTCTAATTCCTCACATTAGGCAAAATGACATCTGCCTTTCCAACCTTTAGGTTTTTCTTTTTTTAATTATTAGCCATTTAGTTAATACGGCCCAGGATAGTTTTAATCATTTGCCTTAAAATTTTGAAATTTCGGTTAATTTACTGTATGAAAAATTCTCAGCAGATTTATACAGAAATTGGCTCTGTTTATTTTTTTGCATGTCAGTGATATTGTAATTGTTTTATTGTTTCTTGTTTATGGTTTTCTGTTTTTCATCACCCAGCATGTCCACTGTTGGTCAGTGTTTAAGAATTGACGACTAATGTTGTGTACGAGTACACTGATACAGTGTCGGAGAACAGTATGATAAGAGAACATCTGTCACTTTGTACTGTAAGGCTTGCACTGTTGTGACAGCATACTTTGCAGGAAACTATAAGAATTTTTATTAAAAGCATCTGTACATACACATTGTGGGTGTGTGTCTTCTTTTACATTTCCTTTTAATTGTTATGCTAAATGTTGCTAGCTGAAGATTGAATATACGACGTTATTTTATTCTTATTACTGTTTTCCTGGTTGAGATAACAAAAAGGTCGGAATCTCCCATCCAGACAGTGTTACCCTCTCAGTGCTGTTTTGTACCCTTTTTGGGGCCTGCTTTTTCTAATGATTCACATTGCACAACCTTTCCAATATTTCACAAAGGGCTCCCATTGGGGGGAAATACCCCCTTGTTCTACACAACCCAAACGTTCTCTGTCCCCTCTTTGCAGCATTCCAGATTACTTTGGGTTTTGACCCAAAGTGCCCATTGTCCTGCCGTGTGCTGTTGTGAGTTTTACATCATTGCTTTTGTACACTTTTGTCTTCATGTATGATGGCTGTAAAATCCTGAATGATTTGTACCCGCTTATGATTGACACTTGAGACAAAAACACAGGAATGCCTGGCTCCGTGGTTGCTTTGGTGACCGTTTCTAGTGGGACGTGAGAGATCGGGACCCTTCTGGGCTCCCAAAAAATGGCCTGGGATTCTCATGGCTTGGTGAATGACAGAGATTGTACACACTTGTCACTCATACAAAAGTCTGCTTCTTTAGCATTCCGGACTTGCTGGGACTCTGGCCTTTAGATGCGTATTTATCTCATCTAAGATTTTCTTTTCTGCCTCCAGGATCTATCATGCAGCCAGTTCAACTTCTAGGCAGAATTGTGTAACGGTTTAACACTTCTGGATATGTTTACAAAAGAGTTGGCAAGGTAAAAAGTTGTGCAATTACGTTATCTATTGGATCTTATAATATATTGAATAATAATGGAAAATACTTTTTGGTCTTTGTAGTTTATGTTGAATATTTTGTCGAATTGTTTGAGGCCAATTAATATTTACCATAATCATATCATATTAATATTTATTATAATTCATCTATTTAAAATTCTCATACAACTACAAGGTTATTTATAATCTTATAAACTTATATACTATAAGTTATTTATAGCTAAATAACATATAACGATACTTTCTTTAAAAAAAACAAGCATCTCAGGGTCCCAGCTCCCCAACACATAAATCATTACTGTGGTCTTGGTCAGTCCCTTGGCTCACCCCCTTCCCTTCCTTTTCTAGAACAGCCCACTGTTCCTCATTGGCTATTAAATGTCATTGGAGTGTTTTTTCATGCTTTATATTTTGCCATCTTTGATGGACTGGACATTAAGAGAAGTTGGTTGTAAAGCAAGGTAAGTTTGATGTTCTTGTGAATATGGTTTATTACTGCAATTTTTCTCTTGTGTGTTTTCATTTATTAAGTTGACGAGAGTAAACCGTGAAACAGAAAGGCATTGCTTTAATAGTATTTGGGGTGACTCATTGGGTGGGGTGACATCTATGTTATTATAGAGGTCATTATGCTTTTTCTAATTAGTCTTGCAAATTAAATGTTTCCTTTTTAGTTCTGAAACCACACCATGACGTCTCTGGGGCTTCTCTGGCTTGTTGTAGCAGTGGCTCACATCTGCACCGCAGGTAACAGATTACACACTTAATTTTGACCAGATGTCTTGTGATACTTGGATAATGGCCAGCCCTGATCATCTCAAATTCCTTCATGTAAAAGTTTAAATAAAAATCAACCGTTTCATTCACTTTTTGTCAGAATGATTGCTACTAAACCAGCAAGTTCAGAACTTATTTCCAGTATAAATAACTTAATTGTTTTTAAAGACTTTGCGAATATGAACTGAGGTAAGGGATAAGTTTTAAAAACCTCTCCAGCTTCGGTCCTCAAACCTTTGACATTACATTAGATCAATATTGGTTTTACGCCATCTCCATTATTTGTCTTGGCTTTGCCCTTGGGAGTTATTCAGCAGGGTGCAGGAAGGGCCAATGCTAGTCTGACATCTTATTGACTCTGTCAATGGTTTGAGCAGATTTCTGGCTCTTCATCCAAGTATCCCATTGCTCGTAATGAATTACATTTAAAATAGTAGAAAAAGCTTTCCACGGCCAACAATAAGCAATCAATTAGCCCCCTCTAACCAAGCTCACAGAGATGTTGGACAAGGCCAAGACACAACTCTGGCTCCGATGGCATGTAAGCTTTTCAGAATTTGCATATTAGGTGTCAATTCCACTATACGACTGACGGACTCCCGCAGGGCTTTCCAGCGCCGAAAAACTGCTTCAGTTACACGTACATGACATGTTTAGGAAAAACATGACATTTTTTATGCTTCATTTGTAGAACTGTCACCCCTCTTTAAACCTTCTTTCGACCCTTAACGAAGCGTACCATTATTTCCAACATTCTTCTAAATCACAGTAAATCTGCAGATTTCCTGCACATTCTGACAATAAAGCGCAATTATTACAATCTAGTTTACTACAGTTAAAAATCGTTTCATGTTTATTTACCAAATCGCAAACAAATCTACACATGACCCGTCAAGTTCAAGTCCAATATATTGTTATAGCGCATTTAAAAGCAGCCAGAGGCTGGCCAAAGGGCTGTACATTAAAAAGAACGGTGGAACGGTACAATATAATTAAAATCCATAATAATGTACTGTTTAGATCAACATTAATCTCATACAACTTGGTGTCCACATACGTGGATATAAAATCAGGACAAACCAAAGCTCGGGTCTTATCAGGTTAAAACAGATAGAACTCATGCATTAAGAGACAAGGAGAAAAAATGTTTTTTTAGTTTTGAGGTCAGATTTAAACTCAGACAAAGTGGAAGCCGTTCTAATATAATTAGATATAAAGAAAATTGTTCCATAAGCTGGGGCCAGCTACAGCAAACAATCGGTGATACTTATCTACTACTTCACTACATTTTTTTCTGTAATAATATTCCGTAAAAGTCATTAAGTGATTTATCGCATTGGACTGTTTTAAGCAGCTGATCTAAATTCCTAGCAAATCTAACATTCAATAAAACACCTTGTACTTGTCACTTTACAATTAGTTCTGAGTTGTCGTTTTTTTATCAGCTAGCATAAACTAGCATTTCTTTTCTTTGCACTGTCATCATGCTAGTTATTTTGGAGCTTAGCAATAAAGCGGTTAGTTAACCGTTTATAATCCAATTGTTCGTTTTAGCTAAAGACAGACAATAAATCCCTAAGCTACTTAAGTCTTTCTTGTACTTTTCTTTCACGTTAAGTAAATGGAACGAGTTATAATTGATTCTGAAGTAAAAGAAGCTGCGTACTTTTACAAAAAATTAAAAATTTGGTTTTCTTTAAATAAGTATCTTCGAAACTTGTCCTTAAATCTGTCCTCATTCTGCTGTCCCCAACATGAGGACAGTTTCCCCTGAGTCTGGTTCCTCTCAAGGTTTCTTCCTAACATTACATTTAGGGAGTTTTTCCTTGCCATTGTCGCCTAAGGCTTGCTCTTTGGGATATATGTTATACATTCACATTTTTTCAATTTCTTCTTAATGTGAATTTTCACATTAAGAAGAAATTTAACAAGCTGCTTTGAGACAATGTGTATTGTTAAAAGCGCTTTATAAATCAAATTGAATTGAAAAAATTGAATTGAATTAAATACTTATGCAACTCGGTCACGTACGTCCGCTTGGTCTTATTTTTGTCAAGGTTGGTTTTTAAAAGACCAAGTATTAAATCTAAGAACGACTATTTAGACAGATGAATCAATTGGCCCAAACGCATGCAAACGAAGGGCACTTTCCCAGCACTTGGTGGCATCTTTTTCTCAAGGGTTGGAACACTCAGGAGTTTGGACTCCGCATCTGTTCCACTACAGGAGGTACCATAGGCTTCACAACAACAACAACGCAACTATGGGGTTTATCTCCCACTATGTCCTTTTAAGCGTTTTTTTCTTTTAAAGGACGATTAGTGGCCATGAAGCTTGGGACCACACGAAAAAGAGACGGCAGAACAACAGGAACATTGTCCTTGTCGAGTAAATTTGGGGATATTTGCCTTGATGTGAAAAGCAGTACAAAGTACAGCACAGCATGGTGAAACGCTTCATTGGCTGCCAAGAATGTCTTTCAAGAGTTCAGACTGAGACAAACACTGTTTTTCTCTCGTCTTTTTTCTTTCGTTTTTGTGTTTTCTAATTTAACATACTAACCCTAGCCATGAAGAACTTCTGTTTCTCTCGAAGCTAAATTAAGATTTCTTAACTCCTATATTGTTTAAGATAATCTTGGGATTGAATTCATTTTTATATACTGTTAGGGTTAGACCTAAGGGTTTGTAATTAGGCACTTTGTACTGCTTTTCATATCAAGGTAAATACAGTAATCCCTCGCTACTTCGCGGTTCAAGTTTGGCGGTTTCAGTCCATCGCGGATTTTTCAAAAATATTTATCGAAAAATAAAAATTCAAAAATGCCTCCATATCGGCAGCCGTATTGCGGACAGCAGCGTTGTTTCATCGTGATGAAAAAAAAAGAGAAGCGGTTTCCCAGGATGCCAGACAAACAGAGAAACTCTCTCAGATGCTTTGTACATACCCACGTGCACTCAGACAAGTCACGTGATTGGTTCCCGGCGTGAGCTTGACGAATGAGAGCACGAGTGCAGCCATAATATGTATCGTATGAGAGAGAGAGAGCGTGAATGTACAGTATAATATTAAGGTTTTATAATGAAATAGATTTAAGTAAAATATATATATAAAGTATAAATATACTGTGCATATTTGAAACATTCTGGTACCCACACACACATATACGGAAATTCCAAGGGAGGCCACTCCTACTTCGCGGATTTTCACCTTCGCGGGGTTTCCGGTCCCCATTAACCGCGATAAACAAGGGATTACTGTATCCCCAAATTTACTAGACAAGGACAATGTTCCTGTTGTTCTGCCGTCCCTTTATCGTGTGGTCCCAAGCTTCATGGCCCCTAATCGTCCTTTAAGAGAATAAACCGCTTAAAAGGACATAGTGGGAGATAAACTGCGGATTGCAAGTCATTAATCTGACGTTTGAATCTAAAAAAATGCAACATAACAATTCTGTTATTAATATATTATATATTAATATATAATAGTGAGTAATAAGGTTTGGAAAATGTTTTTATTAATAATTTGGTCTAAAAGTCGTCACATCGTTACTGAAATAGATCTCAAATTGTAACAAGTAAAAGTGACTTACAGATACAATTATTGTTTGTATGCCAGAACCACAGCAGCTAAAGGTGACCAGCATTAAGGTAAGTGATGAGCAATATTCAGAACACTTTTGTGATTTCAATTTGGATGTCTTGAAAAAGTGACCATGTGTCCTCCCTCCTCAGCAAGAACCATACACGATGCCAAAAGGCTCAGAGTTTGAAGGCTTCTGTATGGACTTGCTGTCTGCACTTGCGGAGAAGCTGAACTTCAAATACAATGTCCACCTTGTAAAAGATGGAAAATACGGCAAGAAGGACGATCGCGGTATCTGGGGTGGAATGGTTGGAGAGGTTGTAAGACGGGTGAGCACCAACGAAAAAAATGTTCAACCTTTAATTAAAAAAATGAGGAAATAAGATGCATCCTATTGCAGTTGGTAGAAAATGAGATTCAATTGAAAAGGTTTTCATTTAATATGACCTGACCGGTATACTTGGGTAGTCAGAGAAGTGGCCTTATACATTCACTCTGATTACCTGAATAGAATGCCACTAAAACTGCATGAATCTACTCTCTGGGCTACAATAAAATCAGCTCTAGTCTCATTTCTTCAAATGATTTTGTTGATTTCTTTCACCCTCTTAGTGCTGTTGTATAGAAGCCTATTTACACCAGGTAGACATGACATAGAATAAACATTTTTAAGGGGAAGTGGTAGCTCAGTAGTTAAGGTGGTGGGCTGCTGATCCAAAGACTGGGGTTCATTTCCCAACACCGCGAAACTGCCACTGCTGGGCCCCTGAGCAAGGCCCTTAACTCAACTGCTCCCTCAACTTAACCCTCAACTGCTCAGTTAGACACAATGAAAGTCGCTCTGGATAATGAAAGTCGCTCTGGATAAGATCGTCGGCCAAATGCTGTAAATGTCAATTTTTGTCAATTATTTTTCGGCGCTTGAATCTTGCAGTATCTCAAAAGCTTAATACTGTATACATTTTTACAGTTTGGCATAATGACTTGTCTCTGATAGGACATGTTCCTTGTTCCTGTGGTGGTACCATCAAGCCAGGATGTTTAGTATCTTTAATATTTATCTTTTACCAAGTGTAACATCTGGTATACCTTTATATAGCATTTACTGTAACATAGTTCCCTAAGGTCCACCTATGTAGTAATAACATTTACATTAGCACTTGCACAATCCAGGGTTGGAGTGTGTTTCTTGCCTTCACCCTGTGTGTGTGTGGAGTTTACGTGATTGCTTTTCAAATGTGTCTCAGTGTTCTCTGGTTCTTCAGGTTTCCTCCCCAATCTAAAATCATGAGACATTATAGGCATCTTTAAATTGTAACAGTTCACCCTGTAATAGGATGGCACCCTGTCCAGGGTGTTGTCTACCAGGTTCCCTGCACTTTGTGTAGTGTAAGCAGTACAGATAATAAATAGCTGGATGGATATACATACATACTGTACATAAATTAAGATCGGAGCGTGCGTGTAGCCCTGCTAGCTCATTTATCGCAGTAATCCTGATGACATTTCGACTACCAACATTTGTACCTGCTGTTCAAGTGTATATGTATGTGCATGTCTTTTCATTAGGAAGCAGATCTGGCCGTGGCTCCACTTACCCTCACCGCTGTTCGAGAGTCAGCTGTGGACATGACCAAACCTTTCATGCAGACAGGCATTAGTTTTGTCATGAGAAAGGACATTGCCTCAGATGAGTCACAGTATCTCAGCTTTTTAAACCTCTTCTCTGTTGACATGTGGATCAGCCTGCTGGTTGCTTATCTGCTTACATCCTTCTGTATCTTTTTGGTGGCTCGGTAAGATTCGCATCCTATCCTCAGGTCTTGTCAGATTACATTTTTTAAAAGAATATTTAGACTTGAGTATAACTTGCCACGAAGAACAAAACCATGTATCAGGGCTAGGAATGCATAATGTGTGTTTGATGTGTTTTGATAAAGTATTAGCCCGTCTGAATGGGGCCAACCACAGACAGAGGAAAATCACTTTACCATCTCACACAGCTTCTGGTACATGATTGGAGCCTTGACACTTCAAGGTATACATATTTTTACTAACAAATGTTAAAAATGTTTTTCATAGTGAGACTCTCTCACCTTAGAACATCATATCAGCGTCACTGGGTTGAAGGTGGTGGTGGTTGCTCAATGGTAAGGCTCTGGGTCAGTGATCAGAGGGTCAGGGTTCAAGCCTCGCACCAAACAAGCTACCATCATTGGGTCCTTGAGCAAGGCCCTTAACCTCAGTTGCTCCAGGGGCGCCGCACGTTCTGGCTAACCCTGCGCTCTGACCCCAGCGTTCAAATTTGTACGCTGGGATATGCTGAATAAAAACATTTCACTGCACGTATGCGATAAATATGATTTGAATATAGTGTCACTTTTTTTGGTTTGTGTGTAGGAGCTGGTCCACACCCCAAGTCGTTTGCAGGACGTGTGATTACTGCCATCTGGTGGCTGTTTTCATTAGTCATCTTGGCCTGCTTTTTTGCTAACCTCAGTTCTTGGTTGCACATGGATAACACTCAACTCTCAATTAAGAGCTTTGAAGACCTGGCAAATCAAAATGTCATTAATTATGGGACAATCAAGGGCTCATCCACTTTGGCGTTATTTAAGGTAAAATATCATTTCCTTGATCCATTATCTTATGTATTTGCTTACATTTTACCCTGCCTCATATCAATAGCATTCACTTTGATATAACACTACTTTGTCCAAACAGAACTCCAATAATCCTACCTACCGGCGCATATATGAAAACATGGAGAGGACACAGTCCTATGTACCGACAATGGAAGAAGGCATCCGTATGGCTCTGGAGGGGAAATATGCCTTTATTGGGGAATCTGTGTCTCTTGATCTGGCCGTGGCACGTAACTGCAACCTAATGCGCTGTCCTGAGGTCATTGGTATGAGAGGCTACAGCATTGCCGTTCCTTTGGGCAAGTACACCATAGGGCTGATGATGAACACTGCCTTGCTGTCTCCTGTTCAATAGTTGGATGAATGGCACACTGTTCCTGCTGTTTTTATTAATTCGACATCAGCACAATTGATTAGAAATTACTAAAACCAATCACACATACGGTTTTTGACCATGACTGCAACCCTGCTTTCCAACATATTTACAGAAGAAAAAAAAATTTTTTGTTCCTGAAGCCAATTTTGGTATACAGGGATCGGTCCAGCAAGGTGTGGGTCAGCACGGCCCAATCCGCTATGTTCCAGAAGGTTGATGATCCCAAAAGAGGATGGTCCCTTGTAGCTTGGTCTGGCTGTGCCTCGCTGAGTCACATGGGAAAGGTCCCAACCACCAGGTTCCCTCCTCCCAGGTCTTGGCTCTAGGGTGGGGCCCTGGCTTTCCAATTACAAGTGAATTATCTTGGTCCTAAATTATTACCTTTATAAGGATCTGCAAATCATCTTTTGTGTGGTCACTCAACATGTAGTCAATGCTACTCTGCTTCAAAAGCCAGTTAAGATATTTCAGGGATCTGGTTGGGATGCCTTCTAGACCCTTCACTGGGGAGATGTTTCAGGAATGTCCAAGGATGAGGTGACCCGGAGACATACCAGCGACTGGATGAGTCCAAACCTGAATAAGTGGGGGGAAATGGATAAATGAATTAATGGACAGTTGGATTTCTATACGATGAATATAGTTTATTCTGATCAGGTATACCGGTGCATCCAGTGCCAATCCCAGGCACACCATTCATTGTAGGAAGGTATACATGGGCATATTCTACCTGTGGCAATTGAGCATAGCATAACCAGACACAACTGAGCATAGTGAGTAACTTACTGAAATGCGTTTGGTTGATGGAGAACTTGTGGAGTAAACCTGTAACATGCACGAAGGACAGCGCGTGTGTTGTGCCACGCTTTATGTTTATGTTTATGCTTATGTCACTGTTCGCACACACACACACACTGAGTGCTACGGCTCCAGTTTAACCATGCGCGCCTGAGGCACATTTTATGTTCAATTACCAAGCCTTAGTTTAACCACGTACACCTGGGATTAATTTAGACGAAGTACTCAAGTCTTGTTAAAAGGAGCGCGCTGAGAGTAGCTCAGCGTAGTTCATCGCATTAAGTAGCGTGGATGTCTTGGTCGGTGCATGTTTGCCTCAATAAAAGTATTGTTCACTGCAGCCTGCGCTTGGGTCGTCACTACCGAACCGGGTTTCATCCCGCGAGTCGAGCGACTGTTACAAAACCACACAGATCTTTATACAGATAACTCTTGACTGTGATATGAAGAAATGTAAATGTTCCTTTGGGTGAGCTAAAACATAATAAATTAATGTGAGCTTTCTGACATTGCTCTGCAGTTATATTCTAACCACAAATATTATTCTTTATTGTCAGATGAATTCTACCCTCACTGAGAACATTTGCTAACTTTTCTTTACCTCAAGCTGAACTTGTTTGTGTTTGTTCAAAGGCTTTCCCATGCTGAAAAACCTGAGTGTGGCCATCCTTCAGCTAAGCGAGTCTGGTGAACTGGATTACCTGAGAAGTAAATGGTGGCCAAGCAGCTGCATGGATGAAAACCCACAGGCCTCATCTCTGAAGCCAAGCAGCTTGAAGGGTGTCTTTCTACTTTTGGCACTCGGCTTGGGTCTGGGGCTCGTTCTGGCCATAATGGAGCTGACTGCCAAATCACGAAACATTGCTAACACGCAGCAGGTGGGTGGATTAACAAACAGTAGTTATAGCAGTATCATTGAGCAATACTAGCATGAATAATATTACAAAAACTATTTGTGGTTCAATTTGGCGATAGAAATACATCGCCTGAAGTTTTTACTTCTCTATCCTGTTTGTTTCAATGCCAAAAGTTTTCCCAAACTAAATAATTTAAGATTTGCATTGTTGAGAGTGTCAGAGAGCTGTAATGGATTTATACAATGATTAAGTACATTATGATCACTGACAGGTGAAGTGAAGAACACTGATGATCACGGGACTAGTAGTTAATGGGTGGGATGTAGTACCGTTAGCGGGTGGGATATATTACCGTTAGCGGGTGGGATATATTAACGTTAGCGGGTGGGATATATTAACGTTAGCGGGTGGGATATATTACCATTAGTGGGTGGGATATATTACTATTAGTGGGTGGGATATATTACTATTATTTGGTGGGATATATTATTGTTAATGATTGGGATATATTACTGTTAATGAGTAGGATATATTACCGTTAGCGGGTGGGATATATTACTGTTAGTTGGTAGGATATTGTAACGGGCTGTAACGTACTCAGGCTGAGGATTAGTGGAAGGACTGGATCCAGATGCAGAGAGGGTGAGCGATAGTGTGTGTAAACATGGACGCAGTAGTAATCGTCCAGAATGCACAAAACTACAAACGTAACGATTGTACGAACACACTCACGAACATACAAAACGAAATGCACGTAGCAAACTGAACAAAAACAAATGACTGGGACAAAACAAAACTGAATGCAAATAGCAAACAGAGCAAAACAAAGACTGGAACATAGACCACTGAGAACCGCTTGGTAAGTCGGCAAAAACATTACTTCGCACTGAACACAGGAAAGCACATGGCTTAATTAGCCTGCAGACAGGAAGTGATGTGGCAGGAAGTGGAAGTGAGTCATGTTCAGTATTCCGGTGAGGGCTCCCTCTGCTGGAGAGGACCCTTGGCTGATGTTACAGATATATTACCGTTAGTGGGTGGGATATATTAACGTTAGTGGGATATATTAGGATATATTATATTTTTAAATAAAATTAAACATTTTGTCCACAAAGTTGATGTGCTAGAAGCAGGAAAAATGGCCAATTGTAAGATTTGAGCAAATTTGACGCTAGACGTTTAGAAACACAATACATAAATCACACAGGTGCAGGTTAAGAGCTTCAGTTGATGTTCACGCCATCCATCAGAATGAAAAAAAGTATTCTCGGGACTTTGATTAATGTAACTGATATATTGTTGTGTGTGCGGCGGGAGTGTGTTCATAGTACATTTTTTTCTTGGAATCCTTATCTTCTTCTTCCCTCTCTTTTCAGAAATCCTGTTGTTCCGTCTTGACTACTGAACTCGGTCAGCGGTTTGGAAAAAGAGAAGAGACTCAGGCAGAAATCACTGACAAATGCAAAGCTTGAATCCAATTAACATTAATATTAAAAAGCTTATGTGCATACAATCAGATTATTTTTCAGTTACAAATAAAAGAGTCCTGCTTTCAATTTAGGGTTAGGGTTAGGATTAACGGCTTATTAAAAACTGCTGCCATCTGCATTTACATTTTTTAAATGAACTACACAAAGTTAAATTTGCACGATTAAAATCACTTTTATGTTTAATGACTGGTTTTAGATTCTTAAAGGTATTCACATTCAAATTGAGTTAACAAGTAAATGTAGAATATATACAGTAACTTTTTATTTAAACATTCTAGTTATTAAGTGTCTTTTGTTGGATTATTTGTTTGTTTGTTTATTTGTTTTACATCATAGATGCCATCTGAAAAAATGTGGTATGTTTGGAAGTTATGAATGCTTCATGACTTCTTATTGCTGTTATGTTATTGAGTAATAAATGCATGAGTCAAATATTAATATTTCTTATTTCTGTCTGAATAGATGCGCCAAACAGCATCACCGGAAATACTTCCATTTTCAAATGATCTATCCCACTTTAAGGCATATACAGTACTTTCATATAAATAATTTCACCTTGAATATTAACCCTTCTCTGTATTTATTTATTTATTAGCAACTCTATGTGTTGTGAGAAAAAAAATACCTTTTTAAAGTGAATTAGCTGCAGGCAGATTTCCTTTGTTTCCTGCAGATAAAAACGTCCTGCTTTATTTACTTTAAAAATATGTTTGATTGGTGTCCCTGGAGGCTAACCCTGGATGTATATGTTGAGATGGATTGTGCCCTTTTAATTCATTTTTGTTCTATTAGAGCATGTTTGATTTTAAGATACCCAAGTGTTAATAACTAACAAGCCTGTATTAACGTATAGTTAAGGGGGCTGTTATTCACGCATGAATTCATGACTCATGACATAGTTATGGTTAAATATTGATTAGTACAGGACTTAACTCAGCGTTAGTTCATATGAAAGTGATCATTAATATAGGTATTAGTACCTGATTATTCATTCACTGTTATTGTACTAAGTGCTATCAATTATTTTTTATTGAACTTCACAACGGATAGGTGAAAATATACCAATTTTTTTCTGCTATAGAGTATGTTATCTCTTTTACTGCTGTCAAAGCTTCCCCTCTTTTAAGCAAGCATACCACTAGACTGTGCCTGTAGGCATTTTTCTCCCCTTCAGCCACAAGAGCATTACTGAGATAGAGCACTGTGGATGGAAAATAAGGCCTGGTTTATGACTCAATAATCCAGTTCATCCCAAAGGTATTCAGTAGCTTTGAAGAGGTTTAGTTCTACTCCTGCACAGCTGTGTATCGCAGCTCCAATCTTCAGCTCATTCCGAAGCTTTGGGTAAGAGTCTCTGTGGAGACATATACTCTCAATTCCCTTTAGGGTGTCCTCTAAATATAAAAAAAAGCATATCCCCTAGTGGGCATTGTCACTCCTGCCTCAGAGCAAGGTCATAGGTTCGATTCCCGCCCAGGGTGTTTCTGTGTGGAGTTTGCATGTTCTCCCCATGCTTGCATGGGTTTCACCTGGGTACTCCGGTTTCCTTCCCCCTTCAAAACACATGCAATTGGGCATAGTTGAATTAGCTACTCTAAATTGAACATAGGAGTGAATGTGTGTGAATGGTTATCTGTCTCTAAGTGTTAGTACTGTGATTAACTGCTGATTGTACAGGATGTACAGAAAGCACATGTGGATGAGATGGTTAGATGTCCACAAACTTTCAGCTTGTTAAGTGACACTGTTTGTGCAGTAGAGTACTCACTTATTGTTTGCAATGGACTAAAACTGTCTCCCAGTTCTTGATCTACTGCGATATCAGCGACATTTATACACAGAATTACGGAATTAATACTTTCAGAATTAAAAGCGTATGTCTATTTATTTATCTAGCGCTGCACGGGGCTTTATTTTCTAACAAGAAATCTAGAGATCACATTTACGATATTAGACCAAACACATACAGAAACAGAAGTCTATTATTAATCATAAGTGATTATATTGTGCGCTAGCACAGATCAGCTAAATTAAAAGTTTCACTTCACAGTTTTAGCTGCCCCTGCAGGACTTATGCAATTATCGGGGTCAAGTCCAATTTGTAGTGTTTGTTGTAATAAAGGTTTTAGATAAAACACTCCTAGAAACAAATATTTCTCTCGCTTCTGATTCCTTGGCACATGTAGATTCAAACTCATCATATGATCAAGAAAACTAAAGAAACCATGTTTATGATATTAGACCAAAATATACAAAAGAGGGCTATAATTAATCATAATGAATTATTACAATGTGCACTTGTAAAAGCTAAATTAAAAGCTACTTCACTTCACGGCTTTTAGTTTTTTATTTTGGGTGACAGGATGCGACCTATGTAAAACAACAATTCATCATTTCATGGAATTGGTTTTAGCGTCATCCTTTCGGTCACATAGCTGGGTATTAAATGGTACAAACATGGACTGACACCTGGAAAAATATTTGTACCTTTTCCATCTTTAAATAGCAAATATCAGTACCTCAATTTTAACCATGACCCACTGAGGGCACAATTAAACCAGTGGTACTGTAACCGTTTAGAAATGTACACAAATCGTACCCCTTTATCAGACAGTGTAGATGAGTCAATTAAGAGAAATTTACACAAATACTGGAACCTCACCGAGCGGACAGTGAACAGACCGATCACGGAAAAGGAATATATGATCACAATCTATTTATTATTGTGTCTGATCATCGCAATAGTACTATTGATGTACCGGTGGAAAACTTGTTAGAGGACACCGATCGTCAGTCGCAACACTCTTTGCATTCGACTTCTCCTATTGGGTTAATTCATGAAGGCCGATTGGTGATGAACATGATGTGTGATGAACAGGATGTGGGATCTCATACAAGCAATGTGTGTAAAATGGTCTCATTTATTCATTGGACCTAAAATACCCCAAAGCACTCAAACACACTTGCTTGTATACAGTACGTACATGTTATTGAAGCACCCCAAGCCCAAAGTACAGTCTATGGCAAAGTTTTAAAGCAAAGTTAGCTCACAAATGCATTCACGTTGATTGAGATTACTATGACGTCCCACACTGAGCAGCAATAAGGTTTCACTCCAGTGTGAAAGCGTTCATGCTGATGAAGCTGATTCTTATACCTAAAACTCTTCCCACACTGTGAGCTCTTACAGTTTCTTTCCTGTGTGAATGCGCTGGTGTTTAATGAGAGTACCCTGGGCACTAAAACTCTTCCCACACTGTGAGCAGTAATACGGTTTCTCTCCTGTGTGAATGCGTTCATGTGCATGGAGATTACTCTTCTGAGTGAAGCTCTTCCCACACTGTGAGCAGTGATACGGTTTCTCTCCTGTGTGAATGCGTTCATGTGCACTGAGATTACTCTTCTGAGTGAAGCTCTTCCCACACTGTGAGCAGTGATACGGTTTCTCTCCTGTGTGAATGCGCTGGTGTATAATGAGTTTACTCTCGTCACTAAAACTCTTCCCACACTGTGAGCACTGATATGGTTTCTCTCCTGTGTGAATGCGCTGGTGTATAATGAGACTAACCTGGAGAATAAATCTCTTCCCACACTGTGAGCAGTGATATGGTTTCTCTCCTGTGTGAATTCGCTGGTGATTTATAAAATTCCTCAGACATGTAAAACTCTTCCCACACTGTGAGCAGTGATACGGTTTCTCTCCTGTGTGAATGCGCTGGTGTATAATGAGTTTACTCTCATCACTAAAACTCCTCCCACACTGTGAGCAGTGATACGGTTTCTCTCCTGTGTGAATGCGCTGGTGTATAGTGAGACTACTATTTCTATTAAAACTCTTCCCACACTGTGAGCACTGATATGGTTTCTCTCCTGTGTGAATGCGCTGGTGTATAATGAGACTACTCTGGACAATAAAACTCTTCCCACACTGTGAGCAGTGATACGGTTTCTCTCCTGTGTGAATGCGCTGGTGTATAATGAGATTACTCTTTCTAGTGAAACTCTTCCCACAATGTGAGCAGTGATACGGTTTCTCTCCTGTGTGAATGCGCTGCTGTATAATGAGATTATTCTTTCTAGTGAAACTCTTCCCCCACTGTGAACAGCTAAAATCTTCCTTCAGATTTTTCCGAGGAGCGTTGGTGTGGAGAGGACCAGGTGTATTGTGCTGACTACTGGAACTTCCTGTGGACACCAGATTCTCAAATTCTTTCTCTTCTATCTTAATCATGTTTGGACAGCAGGAGAGGACTTGGTCTGGAACACCACTCATATGTGAACAGTTAATTTCTTCCTTCAAATTTTTCCGAGGAGCGTTGGTGTGGAAAGGACCAGGTGTATTGTGCTGACTACTAGAATTTCCTGTGGACACCAGATTCTCAAATTCTTTCTCTTCTATCTTAATCATGTTTGGACAGCAGGAGAGGACTTGGTCTGGAACACCACTCATATGTGAACAGTTAATTTCTTCCTTCAAATTTTTCCAAGGAGCGTTGGTGTGGAATGGACCGGGGGTATTGTGCTGACTACTGGAACTTCCTGTGGACACCAGATTCTCAAATTCGTTCTCTTCTATCTTCATCATGTTTGGACAGCAGGAGAGCACTTGGTCTGGAAAACCACTCATATGTGAACAGTTAATTTCTTTCTTCAAATTTTTCCGAGGAGCGTTGGTGTGGAAAGGACCAGGTGTATTATGCTGACTACTGGAACTTTCTGTGGACTCCAGATTCTCAAATTCTTTCTCTTCTATCTTAATCATGTTTGGACAGCAGGAGAGGACTTGGTCTGGAACACCACTCATATGTGAACAGTTAATTTCTTCCTTCAAAATTTTCAGAGGAGCGTTGGTGTGGAAAGGATCAGGTGTATTGTGCTGACTACTGGAACTTCCTGTGGACACCAGATTCTCAAATTCTTTCTCTTCTATCTTCATCATGTTTGGACAGCAGGAGAGGACTTGGTCTGGAACACCACTCATATCTAAACGAGTAAAAATGAGAACATGAATTTATTTACTTATTTTTAAAAATTGGCTTCAATTTCAGTTTAGAAAAGTAGATCTGCATTTAGTTTTTGATGTGATCTGAATTAATTGCAACTTAATTGTATTTTTCATCGTATTAAGAGTCGTTTCCACATAACACATCACTAAATACTTTGGTTAAAACACAAACACCTCGGGTTGGGAATCAAAACTGAATTGAGGTTCTGGACTCGGATACTTGTTCTAAAATTAAAAATCAGGTAGCGCTTATCAATACCCGTGTGCACATTTTTAGCCTGTCAATCTGCCAGGACCTTCTGCAGTAATTTCAGTTCACAAGATGGACCGTGGGAAGATGAAGTGGAGAGTAATTATCGCAATAAATTAATAAGTGACTAAAGATGCGGTTAGGAAGATGAGACATGCCAGGATCCATGTGCACACAGGTTTATTGGAATATCCACACGCAATTACGTTTACGACACTTTGCAATAAACAATAAACAGCCGATGTGGCGTTATAAGAAAATAAGGAAAAACAGTGGCGAATCTGCAGGCTGGGAGAAACTCGAGCGGTTGCAGTCACAGCACCTGGAAAGAGGTTACACACAAACAGGTTCAATGTTCAACAGTTGAGTGAGGGTAAAGGTAGGCTTTAAGTTGATCGTGGTGATTGGGTGCACGTGTATGTGATTATGTGCGTTTAAGACACAGGCTGGCTGGAGAGATCGAGGGTACCGTATATGCCGGTGTATAAGTCGACCCGGTGTATAAGTCGACCCCCCCATTTTTCATTCGCAAAATTGGGTTTT
>JAOUQX010000029.1:3583723-3602081 GCA_028566295.1 Liobagrus marginatus
TCGTGTTAATGATTTCTCACAATAATTATCAGCAATGATTGAACAAAGTAGGAAACAGATAAATAGCAACATGCAACTTTATTTTATATAAATCTCTAAGTAATTATATTTTCAAATTTACATTAACACAAGCCTGATGTAAAAAAGAATAGCAATGAAAAATAATAGAGGCAGTTCACTGGTAAGTGGTGTTATGGTGGACTATTTTTAAAGCAGGCCCGTGGGTGACTCATGTGTGCTTGGTGGGCGACCTGGTGCTCGCGGGCATCATGTTGGTGACCCCTGCCTGCTCTATAGTATTACTTTGTCTGTAAAACGGTTAGCGGTGATCAGAGAGAGCTCCTATCAGTTACATAAAGCATCGAGATCGTACTCGATCAATCATGACAAGAAATTGGTACTCTTTATCGGCTGCTAAAATCTTGCTCGGAGCATCCCTACTGTTTACAATTGGCCCGATGTTATAGTTGCTATATAGATGCCATGTTATAGTTTTTTGTGAGTGAGTAAAATGTTTTGACAGTGTTTTCCTTCCTTCCAGGTGCAGTTAGTGAACAATTCCTACAAAGGGGTGAAGTATTTACGGCTGAACACTTTAGCATCTCTAGGTTACGCGGTGGTCGTTATTGACGGAAGAGGCTCTTGCCAACGGGGGCTGAGGTTCGAGGGTGCTTTAAAAAACAAAATGGTACGTACAGATGTCTTAGCAGACTCAAGTGAAGCCAAACTAGTATGCATGACAATCGATGGCAACACAGTGATCGTTTCCCTCGAGTTATCTGCCAAATCCAGTACAACCAATAAGGTACTATAAATGCATGCGTGTGTGTGTTATGATGTCTTGTGTTCAGGGCCAGGTGGAGATTGAGGACCAAGTGGAAGGTATTCAGTATGTAGCTGAGAAGTACAAATTTATCGACTTGAGTCGTGTAGCCATTCACGGCTGGTCTTACGGCGGATTCCTGTCCCTCATGGGCCTTATTCGCCGACCTAATGTGTTCAAGGTGAGAGCCGTGTCCAGCAGAACATTGTTTCATCCAGACATGATGTGGATGCGCATGTTGAATCAAAAGACTCAGTCAAGTTGTAGCTCTTGATTAGGTGCCGTTATAACTGATTTTATTTGAAATCCATGTTAGGCATGAAGACTAAACTGTCAGTAAGGGCAATTGGGATTGTAAAGCAGATGCTAATTAGAATGAATGCCCGTTGGTTTAGGTGGCCATAGCTGGAGCTCCAGTGACCGTGTGGATGGCGTACGACACCGGCTACACGGAGCGCTACATGGACGTGCCTGAAAACAACCAGCAGGGCTATGAAGCAGGCTCTGTGGCTCTGCATGTGGACAAGCTTCCGAACGAGTGAGTTCTCAACTGCTCAGTTGGATTAAAAAAAATATATATATATATGTAAGGCGCTCTGGATCAGTGCAGCTGCCACGAATGTAAATAAAAATATGGTTGGCATTAAAATATTGACCATCACTCGTTAATTGACTTGTTAAAAAAACTGCCTTTCAAATATAAGTTAGTTTGGCATCCGTTGTCATTCTTTTCTCAATACATGAAGTCTGAAAAACTCTACGATATCATTCATATTTTTGACACAAATGCACTTTTAAACTGCATTAGCAGTAAAATATGATTAGAATTATATTACGTGCGCGTACTAGACGTTTAATGGCGTATTTACAGCCTGTTAACGTCCCACACCCAAGAATATGAACTTCAAACGTTTTATTTCCTAACAGGCCGAACCGATTACTAATCTTACATGGGTTCCTTGACGAGAACGTGCACTTTTTCCACACCAACTTCCTGGTGTCTCAGCTTATCCGGGCAGGAAAACCGTATCAGTTACAGGTTTGATCTCTTTACTTCAATCTTTTTGTTTATCACATGTCAAAAAAAACATTTTTTGGGGTGCAAAATCTGAATAGTAAATCTGGGATTCATTTTTGATTTAATTCTTGTCTTTGTTTCTAAAATAATCAACTTGAATTGAGTATTTATCAAACAGACTTGTTTTAAATTGGTTTCAGATTGGTCAGAAGGTGTTTCTGTAACTGCAGCACTGACAGCTGGCTGTAATTCGGCTCTCGCATTTACACGATGCACTAGTAACGCTCTTGTTTCTATAGTAAACATCTCATTCACAGGGACTTGTGCTGCCAAGCTATAAACATGAATTCTATATGTAGTTTGCCCACTCTACATAAAGAATCCATGTTTATAGCTTGGCAACACGTACTGTTTTATAAATTGTAAAGTCATATGATCTAAAGTTCTCCAGTATCTTATGGGAAGAGATTCACAGGTGTGTGTGTGTGTGGAAGTCACCAGAACATTTCCAGCATGGAGTAGTTAGTGCTTTCCAGGGTTCTTGGTAACATGCCAAGCTGTGCATTTGTTTAATTAACATTCGGAGCGATGACGTAAAGGAAAGCCTGGTTATAGTTGCTATAGTGTAAGTAAAGTGATAACATAAGCCAATGTGTTTTGTGGTTGTTCCGTAAAGGTATTTTGTAATTTCATAAAACATCATGTGCTATTTGTTAAAAAAAAAAAAAAAAAAAAAGAACTTTTGGGTGCTAATATCTCACTTGCACATGGTGTAGTTTATAGATTTGTGCTTCTCATAAAAGTGAAACATTGCACCATTGGAATGTTCAGTAAATGAAACAAGTTGTGCTATGAATCAAACTCCTTGTTTAATCCGTTCCGTAAACGTTGCACTGTAATTGTTGCTCCTCGTCCCGACCCCACCCCAGATCTACCCTAACGAGAGGCACAGCATCCGCTGCCCGGAGTCCGGCGAGCACTACGAGATCATGCTGCTTCACTTCCTCCAGCAATATCTCTGATGAGCGCTGCGATTTACCGGGACGGTTTCCAGTCTCCACTCAATCACAGCCAACCTTCACCTTCAAACAGCTAGGAAATACCAGCTGCGAGTGGATTCTTAACCGCTACATTTTTTTCATTCATCCATTTTCCTTCTGGAAATTGTTTTTTTTCCTCCAAAATTTTTGAGCATGTCAGCAGTTTTAGCAGTTTCAAAGACAACGTTGGAGGGTAAGACGAGAACCTCTTTAACAAAAGGAACCGTGTAGCTCATGAACGTCTAAGCAATTTTTCATTTTGCAGTTTTGTGCCACATCTAGATTAATATAACGTCCCTCCTTTCAGTACCTGTCTAAAACTGAAGAAGTTGCCTTTCTTTCTTTTTTTTTTTTTTTTTAAATTTCCTTCCTAGTGGCGTAACAGACTTCATTTTTTTTTTCCCCTTCACCCACGGAGAAACCTCTTATCTCCTGGTTAACACGTCATTTTAAACTACGCTCGTTCTACAAATATACTTGTGATTATGTGCAACCCGGACGATGATGTGGCTCTTGCAAACAGACGCCTCACACTACTACCTGCGATTCGTATTTTAAGTGTGTATTATTAAAAGGAACATATTTTTTATGAATTCCAACGCTTTTTTTTTTTATATATAAGTGGTGTGATTTATGTACAAACTCATTAAATAGCAGCGTTACAGTTGTGGTTTGATCCAGCTGGCCCATTCACCAATCACTTCACACACACACACAGGACTGGCAAGGTTGCTGGTATGTATAGAAAACAGGAAGTAACCTTTATATAATAAGCTTTATCTCATGTTTGATGGTGTGATTCCTAGCCAAGACATGTAAGTAAACATTAAAAAAAAAAAAAAAAGCAATAATATGACAGTAACAAGTAGTAGTACGGGGTTAGACACAAATTAGGAACATAAACATTGTATTAGCGTCAAAACTGAGTCGGTGGTACTGTGATATATGTAAAAGAAAGAGTTAAAAATTAAAATGGTTTCACGCTGTTTAAAAAAATATCAATGCATGGTCCCTGTGCCCCATGCACACACTTTTAGGATTGTAAATCTATGCTAAAGAGCTGTGTTAAGTTATCTTTGGTACAATTCTTAACAGAAAAGTATGTGCAATATATGTTTTTAATAGTCACAGCAAGGGGTTTTTAATCGTCATTGACGATGAGGACTAACAGTAAAGTAGTTGAAGTATCCTGCATGTTCTAGTCAAACAACACTGCAATGCATTCAGAGATCCCAGTAAGCCAGGACTGGGCAACTCCGGTCCTCGAGGGTCGCTGCCTGCAGAGTTTAGCTCCAACCCTAATCAAATACACCTGCCTTTAGCTTTCTAGTGATCTTGAAGACATTACTTAACTAGTTTAAGTGTGTTTAATTAGGATTGGCGCAAAACTGCAGGACAGCGGCCCTCGACGACCAGAGTTGCCCAAGTCTGCAGTAAGCCAACTTCCATCAAAGGTTATCCGTGTTGTAATTCCACATTCATTACAATGAGCACATTCGCCGCTAGATGGCGCAAAGTAGCCACGTGATCATTTTGGCTTTGGTTTCTGCTTTATCTCATGATAAATTTTATTAGAAGGAAAACAATGTTTTCCAGGAAGATTTCTACTTTAGGTATAATTTATAATCTAGATAATGAGGTGTTGGTGATGTTGGACATGTGCTCTTTTACCAATACAGCAACAATAAAGCTGGCTGTATACTGTATATAAAAGGTCACATCCACTAAGGCAGCGGTCCCCAACCGTTTTTTTTTGCACCACGGACCGAGGCGACCGTCTTTACATGCATCAAGAGTGAGTCATAGACAGATGTGACCATCGTAAAACATCGTTCACAATCAGATAATAAATAAAATAAATAATGCAAGTTATGTATTCTTTCTGTGCGGCCCGGTACCAATTGACCCGGGGGTTGGGGACCACTGCACTAAGGCATCTAAAATACCGTAAAAACACGTTTGCAGCCTGCTTTTCTTCATAATTGGTTTCTTTGTGGGTACAATAGGTAACCATTTAATTCAAGTATCTAATACTCCTGGAGAAAAGGTTTAAAAACAGGCCAGACTAGAACTCTGTTTAACTCCGCTTGTTTTACGCCTGTCTACAGATTATGAATTTGAGGTATTTGAGAAAAAAAAATAATAATTGGACAAGAAAGTCTAAAAATCTACATTGCATTAGAAATCACCCTTGTCTTTTAAAAAAAAAAAGCACAGTTCAAGCGTGCATCTAATGTTTAAGTTCGGGATCGTGCAAGTCTACAGACCGGTCATATTCTAGCGAGTCAGTGCTTTGTCGCTAATTACGTCGCATTATAAGACCATAATCAGAACACTGCGAGTAACCCACTTAAACACAGTGTGACCCCAATGCGAGGGGGTGTTATGAGCTCCGAATAAGCAATGACCATGTTCAGGCTGACCAAATCTTAAGCTCACTTCGGCTTGTGCTTTGATCTGATGTTAGAAACATGATAAAATTATAAGCATTTAATAACCGTCCGAGCTAAAAATATTCTCAGATTAGTGACCTCTTAAAAAAAAATAAAAATGAATCTACAAGGGTCTTGATTGTAGTCTTCGCACGATACATAAAATTCACATACCCAATAATACAAGTGTAATATAATGCCTTAAAGGACATAAACACAGTGTAAATGGAATATCTGGGACAGAAAACATTACACATAAACCTGTAACGTGAACGATGTTAGTTTGTCTGTCATAGCAGGAAATGATGCTAATGATTACTTCTCGCCAGTTTTAGCAGCTTTATCACTCAGAGGGCCATATCTTTCTAGGACTGGATGGACTCCTAGGGTTTGCTTGCCTGGGGGACACCTAAAAAATAAAAACAAGATATATACCACAATTTACTGTGATGACCGATCTGGACGATACTTTGAAGCAGACTTGACAGTACTAGCACGACTGACCAGCAGTACTTTATATATATACTGTACATGCTTGCTTATATAAATATATAGTAGGGATGCACCAATACTTGTTTTCAAGGATCGAGTGGCAGTAATTTTTTTTTTTTCATGGACTCGACGATACTGACGTCTACCTGAAGTCAGCATTAATTTTTAAATATTTCCCCACTGCTGAGGCTGACATTGTGTCCGTCACGAGTGTCAGTGCGAGTTCTGTCAGTTATGTTTGCCAAATACTGTAAATTAGGTCATGTGAGGTATCGGTCTTTGGAATCGGGGTATTTTTACGAGTGCATTAGCTCTGTGTTGGGCTCATGGGTATAGGTTGAATCCCTATTATATAGCATACGGTCCATTTAAGATTCAAGACGGTCAATGTTAAGGAAAACGAACTACACCATGTAATCGTTAACTAATTTATATTACCATTTCATTTCACTTTCAGTTACTAATTCATGCTCATAAAAATGAATAACAGGAATGGCTCATGGTGGCTCAATGGTAAGGCTCTGGGTCAGGGGTCAAGCCTCACACCAGGCAAACTACCATCATTGGGTCCTTGACCAAGGCCCTTAACCTCACTTGCTCCAGGGGCGCCGTTTGTTCTGGCCGACCCTGCGCTCCGACCCCAGCGTTCAAATTGATATGCTGGAATATGCGGAATAAAAACATTTCACTACATGTATGTGTATGTGATAAATACGACCTGAATTTGTCTGCAGATGTTCCACAACAATAAACATAAATGTGTCCTACAAAGGATTGAAAAACTGTTCATTGAAGGCAAACGGCTGTGGAATTAAAGAGTTCAGGAAGCGCTGTTATAGCGAAATTAATCAGCAGTGCCAAGCATCCGATGTGGATCGTGTTCTTACAATAGCATGCACCAAAATATTTATACTGCATGGCAGATCATGATAGTTGGTTGATGATGATGGTTAACCCACCAAACGAAGCACTAAGATTTGATTACGTGCGGGTCTTGGACGAGATGTTTAGTGATGAACTTCTTACATCAGACTGAGCTTTGGCGTAGTTCATGTGGGCGTACAGTAGCACTGCAATGTCATTATGAGATGCCTCCAGGGCAATAGACAGGGCATTACTGCCATCCTGAAATCACAACAGAAGAGAGTTCATTCATTCGTTTATGGTTTGTTATAACATTTAGACAAAAAAAAAACTCAATTAAAAACATTGCTTGCGAGCTAGAATATCAATCATGTCTAATAACGTCATTCGGAAAGCGCGTTTGCTTACATTGTCTACAATGGCAATGTCACAGCCAGGCTGCTCGAGCAGAAGAGAGACGATTTCGGCGCGCCCGTGCTCGCTGGCACACATGAGGGCGGTGGAACCCTCGTCGTCCTGTACGTTCACATTGGCACCGCATTCCAGTAGCGCTCGCACCATCTCCTGCCGTCCGTGGCTCACTGCCAGCATGAGTGCGGTCTGACCAGCCTAGACAAAACCGAAAACATACACGGAATTAAATAGACATAATACAACCTGTTCTGAGGACAGCCTGTGTGTTCATGGGTTAAGCACTGTGAAACAAAACAAACTCACCTGGCTTGCCTTGGCATTAACATTGCCCAGATTAAAGAGCTTCTTGACTACCAACAAGTCTTTCTCTTCCTTCACTGCTGATAATGCTGCCAGCATGACCGCCGTATATCCTGCCTTGTTCTGCTTATCCACATTGCACACGCCTACATACCAGGTTCAAAAGAAATAAATCAGAGAGCTGTGCCTGATGAGCGTATCTTAATCTTAACTTATCTTAACAATAACCTGTGATAAGCAGGAGTTCGACGATTTTAAAGTTGGAATGGGAGACGCTGTAATGCAACGCTGTGTTGCCGTTGCCGTCGGTCATGTTGACGACGTGCTGCATCAGAGCGGTAGAAATCTCAGAGAAAGCCATCAGGTAGTTGGACACTCGGGACGGCTGTGCCGTCTTCGCACTGGACACTCTGAACCATTCGAGTTGCACGGTGTGGGTGCTGGAGAGCTGCGGCGGTTATACGCACGTCGTTAATGTTAACGTTATGACGCAGGAACGTGGAATTTTACTGTAACTGTAAATACAGTAAAAGCCTACCAGTTCTTTACTCTTTGTTGTTTTGGCACCATCATTAAGGTGGGTCTTTAAAATGAGGCAAGCCTCCCGCATTTTTGAGCTCAGTTCAAACCTGCAAGAAGAATGCGTCAGGCATGTTTAATATGGAAGATAACAAGGTAGAAAAATAAATAAATAAATCCTCAGTTTACTTTGGTGTTACACGGATTAAGTTCAAGTTCAAAGTTTGCTTGCCACATGTACATCATACGTGGTACAACATACAGTGAAATGCTTTGACGACTGACCGAAAGCTTGCTGTAAGTGGGGGTGAGGGAGAGAAAGAAAGTGTACAGGGGGGTTGGTTGCATATAAATACTATTTACAATAAGTACAGTAATTACTAATTACAAATGTACATCTATATGCAATATGTATATGACAATAATATAATAACAATATAGTATACTAACAATATAATATATTATACTTTGTACAGTGTACATATACATTCTGTGCAATTTGTGCATGTGTGCGCAAAAGAGAGTCTCAGAGAGAGTACTGAGGGGAAAAAAGGGTAAGAAGCAAGAAAAAGCAACAAAAAAAAATGGAGGCAAAAAGTGGGGTCCCGTTGTGTGTGTTATGAGATGTAGTTTTGGAATTACAGAGTTAGGGTTTAAAAAAAAAAGTGTTTTTAACCCAGGTTCTTAAGGGTTTTTTTTTTTTTATTCTTCTCTGTAACACTGAGATTTTATTTAAAATGTAAATTGAATTATAAATAAAATTTATTATTATTATTAGTAGTAGTAGTAACACAGCACAAGCGGATGCTTATCAAGCACGCCTGAGCAGATACGAACAGCATGGTGCGCCAAGGGTAATATTTTTTGGATCATAATTCTATTTATAAAATAAGTGCCCACTATAATACTTATTTATAACTAATGAAATTATCTGTAACCGCTGCTATTACTTGTGCATAAAATTACTTGGTGTAGTTCATAAATTTGATTTGAACAAAAGACGCATTGGCCTTGATTTTCACAAGAAATGCTTCTTTCTGTACAGAAATTTTTATTGTGACGCATATAGCAAACAGAAATGCTGATTACTACAGCAAAATGAAATAAATATATAAAAAAAAAAGAGAAAAGCTTGTTTTGATAAACTTGTTTCATGAAGGGGTCATGATCATGTTTTTTTTTTTTTTTTATACCATTGTCTATTTTGTACTGAGGTCCACTTATGACGTTCGTGTGGGTTTTTATTTTCAAAAACATTAAAATCAATAATTCATTTTTTCCTTTTGGTTTTGCGCTACCGTGGTTCAATCAGGCCACTTTTGTCAAGTGTTATTTATTATAATGATAAATGTATACGGTTAGAGTTGGTGGTATGGATCTGTTCTGGGAAAACTCCACGTGCCCGTCCATGCAGCCCTGCTGGCCAGAGCGGGAAGAGCATCAACCCTTGGGGTACGGAACAGATCCAGTATTGTGCGTACATACATAATTTACGGTCACTGTTACATTCATGTTGTAAACAGCTAAATACACAGGGAAGGATGATAAATAAAATTCCTGTTTGTAAATGATGGTCATGAACAGACAATAGATTGAATTAAAGATTGCAGTTAGGTGGAGTTGGGGATGGAGGAGGGAGTTAAATGCAGCGTGCAGCTAAGCAATAACGAGAGGCTAAATGAATGGGGATTTAAATGAACTGCTGTGATTGGTGTCGCAAGTGGATTGGTAAACGTCATGAAACAGCTGACTGTCAACTGGTACAAGTTTGACTGGCGTGGCCCGCCTGAACTAAAACGATGCTTGACAAATGAGGCAGGCTCGAGAAACGATCGGTTTTTCTACGAAACGCCCACCATGTAATGATTGGTTTAACGGCGCTTATGTTATTTCCCTGCACGAATCAGTGGGCGGGGCTACAGAATGAGGCTTTGATATTCTTCCGTGGGCACGAGGTTTAACCTCTCTATAACGTCATACATAAGCACATTCCGTGATGTCGCATTCGCTGGGCCTGGTGTTAATAAATTTTATTTCGATAAAACGTTCAGTTCTGAAACTAACAGCATATTCTTTTAACATGATGACCTCTTATATATCAAAAGCTCAAGCAAAACGTAATTCTGCAACGCATGGCGCCCTTTAAAAATATGATGCATGCTGATATGCAGCATTCTTGTGCAAAACATTGTCTGTAGTAACCTACTTTTCCTTTAGTACTCCCGCCTGTTCCTTAACACCGTCCGTCTCCGCCGCCATGTTTTCATCACTATCGCTCTCGTCCAAATTAATGTTCCTTTCTTCATCAGACGTCTCCTGCAGAGCTGCAGCCTCATCCTCATCCTCGTCCTCACTGCTGTCCGAGCAGCCGCCGTCAGAGGAGCTTCCGTCATCTTCCTCTTCGCTAGATGTTGACTCAAAGCTGAACCCAAACAAATATTACACCACTAATTCGAATAATTGCAACTAGTGTGTATACAACCATACTAAGCATAAATACCGAACATAATGACGTTGCAGACTAATGGAACACAATAGCTCACCCTCCGTTAAGAATCCCGACAAACTTTAAGCTTTTTTTGCTACCGCTGCCAGCGGCACTCGAGACACTTCCATCCTTTCTCTTCATGATGGATTTCAGCTGGCCTGTAGCTTTCAATGGAAACATTTCATTCGAGACACCCTTCTACTACAACCAGTTCTCTGTTGATGAACTTTTGATACAAGTTTCTTTGTTCATACTCACCATCTGCAGAGACCGACTGTTCCTGATTGGCTTTTTTGTCAGCGCTAAAATGCTCTTCCCACTGAACGGCTGTGCTAACCTGAATTACAGCCACCTTTTTATTTAATACGTTCACAAAGTCGGTCTGAATGCACTGATCACTTTTCGTCGGTGTAAAGTCACCACTTGAAACCCCAACTCCTACAGAGGTGTTGGAACGATGCTCAGTTCCGACTAGGGCGTCAGCGGTCTCTGGTTTGCTAAGCGTCTCTCTTTCTAACATGATCTTCGGTGATCTTGCCATTTCCAGAGCCCTTAACTCCTCAAGGTCCTGATGCGCCTGGGTTAATCTTCTCTCAAGGAGATGCACCGATTCTTGCTGACACCTAATGGTCTCCTGTAGGTTGTCTATTTCTTGCTCGGTCTCACTTGACAGACCAAGTAATGATTCCATTACCCAGACTGCCACTTCATTTGTCGAGACTTCTGCCTGAACTGATTCATCATGGAAGGTCGTAGTCTCGGTTCCCGTGCCTCTGTGACAGACAACAACAGCAGCTTCTACAGCTGTATCTTTTACGTTCTGAACGTCATCACTACCTACAGCTACGGATCTTTTCTCTAGAACCAGAACGGATGGTTCTTTTTCTTTTTCACAAGCCTTTTTAATTTGATTTGGACCGCCAGGATCTAAAAATGAAGACAAGCCTCCAGGTTCTACCAGAGCAGCGTTTTTTGCATTGACCAAAACGCTAAGCTCTTCGTTTTTCTTTTGAAGAGCGACAAGCAACCGATCCTTTTCATCACGTAGCATGGACACTTCTCTTTCAAGTGCCGGCACTCCCTTTACTTTCTCTTCCATTTCCTTGAGCTGTCTTAGAGCGAAGGCCATTTGTTCCCGTACTGTCTGAAGCTGCCCTGGGGGTACTGACGACATTCCAGAGCTGGAGGCTGGGGTGCTCCTACCTGAATTCTGAGGACTAAATCTAGTCAAGCCACCAGTCATGGGATTCTGTACAGCTGAGGAAACCGGTAGTAGGTGACCATCTGTAGCCATATGGGAAGGTGTTGAAACGCTGCTATTTGATCCACAATCTTTGAACCTGTCTGAAAGAGAAGAGCTTAAAACATTTGGGTCCAGAATTTGCTCCTGCTGCAATCGACGGCTTGTCTCGAGTAACGTTCTTTCTACCCTGGGGTTACGTGGCGGTGGGGGAGGGGGCATTTTTGAGCAATATGGTAGTGTGGGACTGATCACCGAAGAGGGTGAAAGTGGCTGTGACCTGCTGACTGATATCACATTGCTCCGAGGAACAGGTGGGGGTAAAGAGCGACCATCTTCACTGGTTGTTGATGCCAGTGATTCAGTAGAAGTCCAGCCACTATTGCGACCCCCGACACTCCTCTGAGAGACTCGGTCACTACGTGATCCTCTCCTGGGACTCATGTTAGCTCGGCGGATAGTCTGACCACTCTCTATTTCTTCCACATATTTAAGAAAATCCAGGTCTAGCTGGAATCCATATGGAGTCTGGACAGAATAGGATGCACCGTGATCCATTTCCTCTTGAGTGGCACAATGAAAAGCCGAACCCAGATCTGCAGGAAAATTGATTAAAAGTTATTCATTTTGGTATAATGTTTTATGGTCTTTTCGGTGTTTTATATTTTGCATTCATTGTCAACAGTGACCTCATCAAACTGCAATCATCAAGAGAGCATAGCATCAAGTTCACAATAACAAGAAAACCCTTTTTTTTTTTTTACTAATACATACACCAGTCAGACATAACATAATGACCACCTTCCTAATATTGTGCTGGTCCCCTTTTTGCTGCCAAAACAGTCCGGACCCGTCGAGGCATGGACTCCACTAGACCCCTGAAGGCGTGTATGTGGTATCTGGCACCAAGATCTTAACCTCAGATCCTTTAAGTCCTGCAAGTTGTGAGTTGCGGCCTCCTTCACTCCCCACATGCATCAATGAGCCTTGGACGCTCATGACCCTGTCACCGGTTCACTTGGACCACTTTTGATAGATACTGACCACTGACCTGGACCGCCACAAGAGCTGCAGTTTTGGAGATACTCTGATCCAGTCGACTCCCCATTACAATTTGGCCTTTGTTAAACTCTCTCAAATCCTTACACTTACCCATTTTTCCTGCTTATAACACATCCTCACATATATCACACCCACTAACGGCGACGTATCCCACCCGCTAATGGCTTTGAATTAATGTATTAAATTAATTTACCTCTTTGAATTAATGTAAACTTTTTCAGAACTAGTAAGAATGCCACAAACAAAATTTTGTAACTTAAGTCTTTTAAAAAAAATTCTTACCTAATTTGGGGCTTATGTGCACCGAATGGGTCATCGTGTGTAATTTTCTGGTGCCCCGTCAGATGTCATTCAGGACCTGTGCAAAGAAAAGATGGGCAAATTACAGATAAGAGTTAAACCAACCTCAATAAAAGCCAGGTTAAAGCAATAAATAGGCCAGACTGAGGTGTAAAGAATTTGCTCTGGAAACGTCCCTTTACTTTTACCGTCCGCTCGAATAATCTTTATATAAAAACTGTCATCACATGCCTCTACAAAAAGTATCATGTTTTAGATTATCGTGGAATGTTATAACAATATCCTGGTTAATGACCTTCATTTCCTTTAATAATTCATGTTTCATAGAACATTTCAAACTCACAAACACCAATCAAATCGATATGCTAAATGTGAAACATTTATTTAGTTTACTTTTGAATATTTCTTCAGATAAATCACTGACTTAATTCATAGTTATCCGAATTAGATTGCATCAGATCCAGTCCCTGTTGAAGAAATCCTGTAAAGCACGACGTGGTACAAATTTATCCTAGCTAGCTCATTTTAAGGTCAGTCGTCACACACAAGATCACACCCCCACGCAGTTATCTCCTGCTAGCTAGCATTTCACTTGATGAATTAACAACAAAACAACACAAACTAGTTTTAAATGAAGGATGATGTATAAAATATTTATAGCAAGATAATTGTGCTTCATTTATATGGTTTAGAATTAAAGTTTTGTGCTGTGCCTCTTCTCATCTCCGTTTCCCATTTTCCATGGCTCGTTCTACTAGATAGCGTCCACAAACCAAGAAAACGGAAGATCAGGCCTTAAGCCGATCCAAAAACAGTCTCTGCTACACTGCATGTCTATTAGTGTATGTGTGTGTGTGTTGAAAGAGCATGAGACAGAGAAAAGTGAAGTGCCTCATTGGGAAGACTCAAACTTCCTGCTGGACAAACTGCCCATGAAATCACTCTTTAAACTAACTGTGATGGCCAGTTTTAATCTTGATCCTGTATCAGGATGTATTCCTCCGTGGCAGCATGTGATACACTGGATCCCTCAGGACTCATCAGGATCAAGAGCTTACTATTGATAACAAAATTAAACAAACATTCTCAATAGGGATGCACCAGTATCGGTATTGGGCCCGATACCGAGCTCATGTACGTGCTCTCGTAAAAATACACCGATACCAAAAACCGGTATCTCACGTGACGTAATTTACAGTATTTGGCAGACAGAACTGACACGGACACACATGACAGAATGACAGCCTCAGCAGTTTGGAAATATTTAAATATTTCAAATTATTGGTGACTGTTTTAATTTTTATTATGCGCTTGGTTATTGGTTATTATGCCGTTTAGAGTTTATTGCTGCCCTACATTCATTAGTCTCAATGTGTTGTGCTCAGAAAATGGAAATGTCACCAAAAAAAATTTTTTTTTTCTTTTTTTAAATGCAGGTACAGGCATCAATATCAGCAAGTACCAGAAAAGAATTAATGGTACTCATACTCGAGCCTTAAAAGCTGGTATTGGTGCGTCCATAATTCGCAGTGATCATTTGTTAGAAGCTTATCCCCACATAATACGTATGTACTTTCTTCTCTAAAAATGGTAAAAGATAAAAAAAATTTTTTATAATGCATCATGATTGTCATAAAACAGTAAGCATTTAATTAACAAATGTTTAGCCTATTCCTTACTGAAAACCTTCCTGTGCGGTCAGTGTTAATACTAAATTAACAATTAATATAGTAGGAATTTTTTTTAAATGAGCCAAAAGAAACTATTTCTCTACATGGACTTCGTAAAATGACACAAACATGGCTTGGACAGTGACTGCATTTCAGAATTGACAGTCCATTCATTATCTAACGCTTATCCTGTTCAGGGTCGTGGGGGCGCTGGAGTTTATCCCAGATCATTTAGTGTGTGAGGCGGTGTAAACACTGTACAATCAGCAGTTAATCACAGGACTAACACTTAGAGACAGACAACCGTTCACACACACACATTCACTCCTATGGACAATTTAGAGTAGATAATTCACCTATGTACAATCACATGTGTTTGGAGGCGGGAGGAAACCGGAGCACCCTGGGAAAACGCACGCAAGCACAAAGAGAGCATACAAACACCCTGGGGGAGAATCGAACCCATCTTCTTGTTAACGTTTAATGATATTTGTTTGCTACTAATTTAACTAAAGGTCTTTTGTGTATTTTATTGTATCGTATCTTTATTAGTCTGAGCTCTTTTTCTCTTAATTATATGCATCTTCAATTGATCTATAAATGATGGTTAAATATCAACAGTGAGTTATACAGTAATCCACAGTGCTTAGTTTTGTAACGATTCAGTACATGTTTCAGATTTGTGTCACCGTTTCCTTATAAACATTATAGTGCATTGCTCCCTCTGTGTTTAGAAGAACAGAGCTCCAATTAACAGCCTGGGAAAGAGCCGGTCATGGAACCCCCCACCCACACGGTAAGAAAAACAGCGGCGTAGAGGAAGGGGGAAGCATGTTATTCAGACAGATCTGTTTTTGGAGAGCCGAGGGCACATTCCACCACCACTTCCCACTCACATCCTGCTAATGTGTCCAGGCTTCAACTTGTGCTCAGACAGCATGTAGGTGACATATATATATACACATACACACACACACACACACATATATATATATATATACACACACACACACACACGTGTGTGTCTATATGTGTGTATGTATGTATATATGTATATATATTATGTATGCACATACATACATTATATATATATGTGTGTATATATATACACACACACACACACGCACACGCACACAAAAATAAACAGAATAAACTGTAAATGGGACAAACACTGGTGCTAAGCTACAGGAAGGTGGTTTGTTAAATACAGTGTAAATAATTCACTTCTTTGGCTGTAACGATGCAGAATTATTCTTTGTTTCTGGAGCAACACTAGGGTCATGACCTCCTCTATTGCTCTGGATCTGTGGAGTCGGTCATGCCCGACTATATTTCCTTGCGTCAGTTTGCTTCCTTAACTATCCGCTTGCTGAACACCTAATCTCACTAGCTTTGGGAAGACGTCTCAGGGTGTTTACAAAGCCTGGTGATAAGTGCCTAATTACAGGGGAGAGAGAGAGAGAAACACATTCCCCACAAGCCCCCTATTTAACATCACACGAAGGTGGAAGTTTCACAAACACAAAAAAAACCCTTTCCAAAACTTCAGAGAAATTTACATTCCAATCTACTACACCAAATGGGAAAGATTAATCTTTCATACGAACACCAAATCCTTTTTATGACATTTTAATGTGTTATATTTCTAGTAATTAAGAGCATCTACGCATGTTCAATATATTAGTACATTGCAGATGGTCTTGATTATGACACAAAAACACATTTTGAATTCTGAGGCTGGGACTCACCCAAGACGTCACTCTATGACACATATGCATGCGTCTGGATGGATTGGTTTAAACTGAGTCATGTTTTCAGAACATGTTTTCCTCCCTTCTATGTCAATCAGAGAAAAATTGGGGCAATGCATCAAACTTGGCTTTAAGAACTTAAAGACTAGCTACAAACAGAGGTGTAAAATCTTAACCTGTGCCCAGAAACAGAAGGATGCTAACTTTGTCTTTCTATTTCACCGCTTCTATTCATCCGAGCACAGCAGCGCATCTGCAGTTTCTGAAGGGAAGTAGATTTGATAAGGCCCCTGGGGTGCCCCCCATTGTTTTACAGCGCTGTGACGGACACGTCTCATCAATGGGCCACAAGCTGCTTCCTCAAAACCAGAGAAGGAAAAATAAACAAGGAAATGAGGCACACAAATCACACATGTACGTGGCGGTTACACTCCAGAATCAGCTGCATCTCCAGGAATTCCATTTGTAACTGAAAAAGGTGTGGATTTCCTTTTTTTTTTTTTTTTTAAGAGCAGCATTGCTCTGGTGGTTGGTCTGGCTGGAGCCTAAAATAAATTTATATTAAAGTGGGGGCAGAGGTGCTAAAACGAAGGTGTTGTTCACCGGACGATCACGGTTCAAGACCTACCACCACCACGCTGCCACTGCAGGACCCTTAAGCATGGCCCTCAACCCACCTACTGCTCCACGGGTCATGGCGGACCCAGAAAGCTCTGACCCCAACCTTCTAAGAGCCAAATTTCTGTGGAAAGTGGTAGTTAAGCTGTTGAACTACTGATCTGAAGACCGGGGTTTGATTCCCAGCGCCGAAAAGCCACAACTGTTGGGCCCTTGAGTAAGGCCCTTCACCCTCAACTGCTCAGTTGGATAAATGCAAGTCGCTCTGTATAAGGGACGTCTGTCAAATGCTGTAAATATGAATCTCACTGTGCTGTAATGTCTTGAGGTCAGACATTTTTTACGTTAATAATTAACAGTAGACATTTCGATATCGTAGACAATTGTGTCATGGCCGAGTTCATGCGAGCCACAAACTCAGAAAACAACGTCTTCAAATGTAGCTTTCAGATGAATTCTATTCCACAATTTAAATAAATAAATAAAACAATCCCTTGATTTACTGCCCAACACAAGGGCACATTGAAGCACACATAATGAGCCATTATTCTCCTTCCTTGACACACGTTCTACAGTCTGCTTTCCAGTGCTGTCCTCGCGGGATAAAGTCAGCATTTATAATATAAGCTCAATAGAGCGCTGACAAGACTTGTATAAAAGTCGAATTTATAGACTTTCAAGATTAGAAAGGGCAAAACAAAAAATTTGTGTTTTTTTTTTTTTTTTTTGTAATTAAAAAATGAATTCACCCGTTTCGGTGGTGCACATGTTTTGGCATTGAATAAGTTTGTCATGGAATACTCGACAGTGTTGCCTAATGACTCATAAGACACTCAGGGCTTTAACAATATGTCGTTTCTTAAAAGTATTCGTTTTCCCCACCACAACCCTACAGAGGCAATATTTTCATGAAAACTTAAGAAAACCCAACACATTTTTATTTCACCATCAGAATGAAACACCAGTGTACTGGTAAAAAGGGTTAACGCAGAACAACGTTAGAACAGGACTTTAAACTGCCCTCTCAGGTGCTCAGGACTTTCTACACCTGCATCGTTGAGAGCATCCTGATCGGCAGCATCACAGCGTGGTTCGGGAACAGCACACAACAGGACATACGAGCTCTAAAGAGGGTGGTACGATTGGCTGAACATTCCATCCGCAATGATCTTCCTGACCTGCAGTCCATCTACGATAAATGCTGCTTAAACAGGGCCAGAAAGATTAAGAAGGACCTTAGCCATCCTAAAAACGGACTGTTCTCTCTGTTACCGTCAGGGAAGCGTTTACGCCCCATAAAAGCGAACACAGCGAGAATGTGGAAGAG
>JAOUQX010000029.1:3631106-3656714 GCA_028566295.1 Liobagrus marginatus
ACTGCATGTACGTGTATGTGACAAATAGGATCTGAAAATGTCAGTAATCATTCAGATCTTCAATTATTATTATTATTTAAAGACATGACTGAATTACGCGGAAACATCTGCACTTGATTTTCTAATCCAATATTTTGTTTTATTTTATGCTTTTGGTAGCTGTGCTTTTACATTACATACTCATCAAGCCATGATCTTATCATGATAATGTATGAAAATCATTTACAGCCCATACTTTATTCATGCGATACTGTGTTTGACAGAAACTGGACGTTTAATGGCGCGTGTAGTGGTTTACTCAAATTCACATGTAAAATGAACATGGATATAACTTCCCCCTCTTTGTTTCTGAAACACATACTTATTAAAACCCGTCTTTGTCATGAAATGTTTCAGTGGCAAAATGCAGTGGCTTACCATTTATGTTTTCCTTTTGGATTTTAGTAATCATTTCTTTTGCAAAGTCACCTGTTCTACATCTAAATTTAGCTTGCAGGGAGATTACTTGTTGGGTGGATTATTCTCATTAAATAAGGGTTTTCTAGCAGAACCACATACCTACCCGGTGGTCCTTGAGTGTAACAAGTAAGTGGCGTGCTTCCTTTTTTACTGTTAAGTTAAGTTACAAAATAAGTGAGTGAGTGAGTGGATGCAACTTGGAATCAGTTTGTCGTAAGCAAAATATTTTTTTTGTTCCGGTTTACACTGTAGAAACGTCCTGTTCATAGCCACATATAAAAGTATAGCTTTTTATCTAAAGTCCTAAGGATCATTCACGTTTCTCCGGTTTCTTTACTCCCAGGAGTTGTTACGATGAGTCAGGATACCAGATGTTCGAGATGATGAGGTTTACAGTGGAGGAAATTAATAACTCATCCAGCCTCCTTCCTAATGTCTCACTCGGCTATGAGATCTTTGACTATTGCGCCAATCTGCAGAATTTTCCGTCTGTGCTCAGTTTCATCTCCAATAACGGCTCCATTCCAGTTCAGAGCTATTTAAACAAATACAAGCCGAAAATTATCGCTGTGACAGGACCATATGATAGCACTAGTACAATTACAGTGGCACCGTTATTCACATTTACACTTATTCCAATGGTAAGAAAAACACTGTCTATACTTTTGACTTGCTTTAAATTCACTGCCTTGGCTGACAACAATTGAACTTTACTCCATTATTTCTGTTGACAGGTGAATTATGGATCGACAATCTATCGTCTAAGTAATAAAAACGTGTACCCTTCTTTTCTACGAACGGTGCCTAACAACAAACGCCTAATAGATATAATTATTCACATTATTAAAAGGTTTAGATGGAACTGGGTCGCCTTTATTGGCGGCGAAGACGACTACAGCAAGGATGGCCTGATTTTGTTTTCCAATTACGCAAAAAAGAATAACATCTGTTTGGCCTATCAAGATTTACTCGGTCAAAACGCCAACTACTTTTCCACACTGAGCTCGATTGAAAAACGCAACATTAATGTCATAGTTGTTTTTTCATCGGAAGAAGTCGCGTCGAACTTAATCAAAGCGGCTATAAAGTACAAGATCAGGAATAAAGTTTGGATTGCTGGTGAGGTATGGTCAATTAATAAGCGCCTACTGAATGAGCCAGGAATACAAGACATTGGGCATGTTTTTGGCATTACAGAAAAACAAGTGTCTTTTCCTGGATTTGAGCAGTTTATCTCTGAGCAGAGTAACAGCAATATTAAAAGCATCAAACATGCTCAGGCAATGTGCAACCAAGACTGGTATAGCTGCTCATTTATGAACCCGGCGGATTCTATTTTAAGTGAAAATCCCGACTTTTCTTTTCCGATTTATGCTGCTATCTACACCATCGCTCGCGCGTTACACAAAGTTCTGCGCTGTGATGCCAACGGTTGCAACAAAAACAAAGCAGTCTATCCCTACATGGTATGTCGTTGTTACACCTGAAAATGTATAATCATGTATTTATCATAAAGGACTGACTCTTTTGCACTGAATGTTCACGAGCCAATTGTGTCTGAAACTCTGCAGCTTTTAAAGGAAATGAAGAAACTGGATTTTTATCTAAATGGCCGTAAAGTCAGATACGATCAAAATGGAGATCCACATGTTTTTTACGACGTGGTCTTCTGGGACCTTGAAACCAGTCCTCCGGCGTTTGAGAGAATTGGTAGCTACAGCTCATATCCAGAACTTACTTTTACCATTAACAGTTCTTTTCTAGGCTGGGACAATGACTCTGCTGTAAGTGACGTTCTTACATTGAATTCATCACAAGCTACAGAACAAATTTAAAACGATACATTCACAATGATCGTCTTACTTTAATCAGGTGCCTTTCGCAAACTGCTCAATCGAATGTAAGGCGGGATTCAGAAGGGAAACGGAGCAAAACAACGAATGCTGTTTTCAGTGTAAGACGTGTGAAGAAAACACTTATATAAACGTTACACGTAAGTATTCGGACCTGCAGTAAGTAACTAGTTGCTGAGTTGAGTCGTTTATTAGTCTCACGAAACATTATGTTCATGTCATGCAATTTTTAATTCTCCAATTTCATCCAGTCGTACATTGTGTGGTCAAAAGTATTGGGACACACGACTAACATTCACAGAAGAGAATGAGAGCTGGATCCGTATGCAGGTGTTTTTTATTAACATTCAGTGATCACACAGTGGTATTAGAATGATAACAAACGTGGAGTATGAGGGAGGCAGTGGTGGCTGTGGCTGGGGGAACTATGGCTGTAGTGGCGATGGCTGTGAGGCTGTGGAAGTGCAGGAGGCGTGCACTGGCTGTGAGGGGAGAGGAGCGTAGGTTGTGGTGATCCGTGGGGGTTTACACTCCTTTCTGTAAGGTAGAGAAACAAAGGTTAGTCACGCTCGGTATGTTCGGCAGGCAAACG
Organism: Liobagrus marginatus; assembly: GCA_028566295.1. NCBI lineage: Eukaryota > Metazoa > Chordata > Actinopteri > Siluriformes > Amblycipitidae > Liobagrus > Liobagrus marginatus. Next base: position 3,634,011 of record JAOUQX010000029.1, read on the forward strand.
ATACTTCGCGCTGTCGCCTTGTGCAGCGCTGCTCTTATATGCCGCGACCCGGGAGTGCCGCCATTGCGGCGGTCTACCCCGGAAGTGACGTCATCGCTGCACCGGAAGCGCTAGAACTCCGGAGACGGCTGCCATGGCGTTACAACGACCATCACATCCAAATGTCTTTTTTTTTTATCCCGAACATCCTATTCCAGTCTCAATCTTACTCCTGTATAATAACCTCCACACTTCTAGAAAGGCTTTCCATTGGAGTTAACTGAACGTAGACTGGGACGTTGCCTTGGGAATCTGTTCATTAAGCTACAAATATAGTATTAATAATAATACTATTAATAATAATAATAACAAAGAGATCACAGGAGACACTGATTAGGAGTTAGTTGTCAAGGTCTTGGGATCAGCAGCAGTCCAGTTCATCCCAACGGTGTTCAGTGGGGTTAAGTTTGCGGAAAACTCTATAGTGATCACTATGGCCTCTTATTTCCATCTTAAGGCTACAGCGTGTAAAAACATCCGAGTGAATTGTGTGCTTCCAAATTTGTAGCAACGGTTTGAGGAAGACACACTCATGCGTGTACTGGTGTCCAGAAACCCTTTGGCTATATAATGTACAGTACATCTGTCATAAATGATCATATGTACATCATAGAAGGTTATTATTTAAGGTAAAGTGTCCATGCTGACTGTGTGTCTCTTGTTCCTTTAGAGGACCCATACACTTGCATCCCATGTAATAAAGATGAGTGGTCAGAAGAGGGAAGCAAATCTTGCCAGAAGCTCTTGCTTCTGTATCTTCAGCACACAAACCCTCTTTCCATCTTACTGACGGTATCTGCTACCACTTTGTTGATTTTGTGTTTTGTGGTTATCCTGCTGTTTATATACAATTATAACACACCGGTTGTGAAATCTGCAGGAGGCAATATGTGTTTCATCATGCTCGCTTCATTGGCGTTGTCCTCTATAAATGTGTTTTTTTTTATGGGAGAGCCAACGGAGATGCGCTGTGTTTTCCGAAATCTGATGTTTTACTTTTTCTACACCATCTGCCTTTCCTGCCTGACCGTGCGCTCCATTCAAATATTCTGCATTTTTAAAATGGCTGCCAAGTTTCCCGAGATCAACCGATTGTGGGTGCAACACAACGGCCAGTGGCTTATCGTTGCCGCCCTGTCGTCGTTTCAAATCTTCCTTTGTGTTTTAAGGCTAAGTCTAAAAATACCCTTTCCTGTTAAGACGTACATAAAAGGTGAAATCCTACTTGGATGTTCACCCGGAAACGAACAGACATTTTATGTAAGTGTGTCCTACACTTGGTTCCTCTGTGTGCTTTGTTTCTTCTGTTCCTACATGAGCACTGACCTACCAAAAAACTACAACGAGGCGAAAGCTATAACGTTCAGCATGCTTTTATACTTTATCAGCTGGTCTTTTTACTTTACAGTGGTTCAATTCCCTCCCGGGTTGTACATCCCGTTTTTTAATGCAGTGGCACAGTTGTGCAGTTCATATGGTATCCTGATGAGCTATTTCATCCCCAAGTCTTTCGTCATCGTTTTTCAGCCAGCAAAGAACACTGCCGCCTACTTTCAGACATCGATTCAGACGTATACTCAAACCATGAGCAGGATGTAGTACATTAGCTGGGTAAGTTTTAAAAAATCTTTAAAAGTGGTTATTCATAGCCAACTTAATTAGAATAAATGTTTTTTGTGCATAGTTGCTTATTGGTTGTGACATAGCAAGTTTAGAATAGTATTAATGAATATTATAGAATGAATTTATTTTACATAAAATGGTCAAATAACTAGCTTGGTTTTTCATGTTTGTTTGTTGTTGTTTTTTAAAGCTCAGTTCCTGATAGTTGATCAGTTGGTATAGATCGTTAACGTTGGACACACACTTGTCATACATTGAGAGAAAGTGTTGTAGCTTGGCAGATCCAAAATGTGTAGAATCCCTCATTATCAATAGTGACTAGTAGGTGGTGAAATATCAACAAATTTGTGTTGTTGTTTTTTTGACGTGTTTATAAATTGGATTTCCAAAAAACAGCGAATATAGTGTAGTATACATTTTAATTTGTTACTAAGCTTATTTTACATCATATCTCAATATTTGAATAAACATTAAAATACTTTTTTTGTTCTCTTGTTTTTGTTCTTCCCTTTTGCACCCTCTGGCGGAGTCCATTCAAATGCATCATTGCAAATGACTGGTATATTATTTAAATAAACCCTATTCTATTCCAAATGCAACATATTTGAACTTGAACACTGATAAAAAAAAAATGATTGTTTAAAAAAGCTTTGGCATAAAGAAGTCACAGTGGAAAGTAAGATTTTAGATAAATAATATCTCATTTGTTCCTTATTTAAAAAAAAAAAAGGTACATGAATTAGTTGCACTAAAACTTTCAATACAAAATTTTGGTCAAAATACCTACAATGATTTACATCATGATCTTAATATGATCTATTAAGTATAGATAAGAATTCTCAGAAATTCGTTTTTGAAGATAGTTTGGGTGGCCAGTCTGTCAATCAATGCCACTAAGCTGACCGCATCCCTAACAGTGTGTTAATTGTGATTGATGGTTTGTCCCGGGATAGTGCATTTATTTTGTTTGTGTGGGTTTAGGTAAAGTTCAGCCGAATTTTTGTACTTGTCCATAAGTTTGGCATAGCTAATATTCTCTGCATAGATTAATTTAGCGGCACAGTGCTGGTGCGCTAGCCACACAAATCTGACCATTTTTTATTCCATATACAGCATACAGCCATTGGCTGAATGAAAAAGAACTATTATAAAAATGTGTTTATTCTTAGCATTTATTTACAGAAGAGTGCCTGTGGCATATTCGGATTAAATAGCACAACAAATAATACAACTACACCAGAAAAACATCTATATTATTGTAAATATGGAGCATCAGGCTGATCAGATTTGTAACAGCATTAGGTATGTGTACATTAATATGTGTATGATGTAGTTGATTACTCTTTACAATTTACAATTTCAAACATGCAGTGAATACCATGCTACAATGCACTTGAAATACACTAGCAGTCAAAAGTTTTTCAACAGTAAGATTTTCAATGCTTTTTAACAAAGTCTCTTCTGCTCACCAAGCCTGCACTTGTTGTAGCACTTAAGTACAGCAAGAAATATTTTTACTGTTTAAAAGAACTGTTTTCTATTTGAATACGTTTTAAAATGTCAGCATCCAGTTTTCAGCATCACAAGAGCCTTCAGGCGTCATTCTAAAATACTAATTAATTATTTAAGGAACATGTATTATTTTTTATCAATATTTAAAATAGTTGACAATATATTTTTTTTACATTGCTTTACATTGAGTTTAAATTCAGTTTAAAAAGTGATGATAAAGACATTTATGTTACAAATGAACTTTCTTCTATTCATCAAACAAACCTGGAAAAATATTTACTCCACTGTTTTCATCCTAATGATGCTAGAAAAAAAACAGCAAATCAGAATATTACATGAAGTGTCATGTGACTGGAGTAATGATGCTAAAAATTCAACTTTGAAATCACGGATGGATGGATGGATGGATGGATGGATGGATGGATGGATAGATGGATGGATGGATGGATGGATGGATGGATGGATGGATGGATGGATGGATGGATGGATGGATGGATGGATGGATAGATAGATAGATAGATAGATAGATAGATAGATAGATAGATAGATTTGATATATGATATGATAGTATCTTATATACTATCATATCATATGATATCTTTCTATCTAACTATTATTTCACAATTTCCCACACACATGCAATAATACTCAATTGTAAGAGTAATGAATTTAAATGAAATGTAGAAGTCCTGTGCAAATCAAGTTTTCTATGCTACATAGTGTACAGTGTGCAATATGGTTCAAAGATCAGTGATAAAAGTCCCCATGTGTGAAGTTAAATTTTTTTTAAATATATTTATTAAATATCCAAAATGTCAATTTTACTGTTTTTGCTGTACTTTGGATCAAATAAATGTCGGGTTGGTGAGCATATGAGCCTTCTTTATAAACCAATAAAAAAGAATCTGGGTGTTAAAGATATGATATGTGTATCATAACATCATCAGTGAATTATAAAAGCATCATGTGTGCTATTTGTCCAGATTTAATCTAACTAATGATCCATGGTGTGTACGGTAGCTGAGCTTGATTAAGCTTGTAAAATAACAAGTGGCACTGATTTGGGCATGACCTCTCAGCGGGATATGAGAGCAGCTCGGTCCCCTCGTGCGCTGCTCGTTTCACTGCTGAATTGCGCCTTTTTCCGGTCATTCATCGCAGTTGTTAGCAAGAGGACGGACCGTGAACGCAGGAACGAATCGCTTCAATAGTGAAACGCAGCGTGCGTTACAGACCTCCTGTATATTCTCCCTAAATGCAAGAAAACGCCAATTTGTCGATTTTATCCCAATTTTACGTCCAGGGAGAAACGCATGGCCACCCACGCTGTTGTTTTTCAAAAACTCCGGATGCAAAAACTAGTCCCTGTGTAAACACACTTTCGAATGCATGTGGTGTTATTTTCACATTTATGTTTGTTTTCAATTTTAGTCAAGAATTGTTCTGCACGTGCAATGTCAGGAAATGTTGAAATTCACCTTCACAGTTGTCACACTAGCACACACATAATCACATGTGAAATGTATTCAGTTTAATTCGATTCCGTTTTTATTTGTAAAGCACTTTTAACAAAACGAAGGCCATTTCCGCCACTGAAAAACTAAAAAAAATGTTAACCTATTTGAACCCCCTTTTTTTGTTCATTTTGTTGGGCATTGCTTTTCTTATAATTATGACATAATATCTTGTCATTATGACTTGACATTAGTAAGGATCCCATAATTATGATCTAACGTCTCTTAGTATCTCATAATTATCACTAAGCATCTCATAAACTAAGTATCTCATAATTATGACTTAGCATCTCATAGGTATCTCAACGTATGGCTTAGCATATGACTTAACATGACAGCATCTCAGTACAGTATCTCATAACCTCTCATCATTAAGAAAAAGCAATGTTCAACAAAAAACGGGGGGAAATAAGTTCTGTAATATTAGACCTAAAAGACAAAGAGAAAAAAACTCCCTTAGATGTACGAGCAAGAAACTTTGAAAGGGAATCCTCCCTTTGATTATGAATCATTATAAACATCATAAACAATGAGTGTGATTATAAATGACATCCTTTCCACTATCGAACTCGGTCAGTATACATAAATGTATGTAAGGGGTTAAGTTAAGGACTAGTTTTTTACAGCATCCCCCCCCCCCAATAATTTTAATATTAGACCCATTTGCTTGTGTAGCTTTTCTGTGCTCGCGCCTCTTTTTGTCATTACTCTTCTTTTTGCCGAACGCAGTGTCCACGAACTAACCCATTTTTCATTCTTATACAAATGCGCGTTCCAAGTCCCAAAAAAATAAATGGCAGATGTTTTGCAATTCAAGGCGCATCACTGACCAAAGATTTAGTGCCGAACAATGACACGGCTTCTCTTTTGTTAGTCTCTTGTGTTTTTCAAGAGGAACCTGGACAAAGGCTTCATCCTTCAGCGGGTTATAAAGTTACTTTCCGCCAGTTCATTTCATGGCTTGAGAAAACCCAAAGCGATGTTAATGCGCGCCTCTCGCCTTTTCAGCCCTTAACCCCGGTGCACACAACCAAACACAGGCCATTGTGCGCATGCACCAAAATAAAGACTCTTAAATAACCTACAGACTAGTCTATAGAAATGCATGATAGAACGTGTTTGATCAGACCAAAGCAAACAGAGGCATGACGCGCCTTTAAAAAAAAAAAAAAAAAGAAAACGTTTTATCTCATGCTGGTTATATGAAACTTTGTGATAAATTAGCGCGCGCCGTGTGATGCTTTTGCACACGGTGCTTGGAATTCGTGTCTATCCTTGTGAGAACTCATTTGATTCCTGTTAATTTGTTTTGAAAATCTGAATGGTTTTAAGGCGGTTCTACGATTTGTTTCGCTTTCAGATGACCTGTGCTACTGTTCAGGGATGGCCTGCATTAAGTTCTTTTGCGTACGGTATTTGTAGCCTACTCCACTAGAACTAATGCACGATTAGAAATAATGCCTGCATGTACAAAGTCGCTTGTATATATATTTTTTATTTATTTTGTGACATTTTTCTAAATGTGGTGATATTTTTTCTTTTAGCATATGTAATACACACACACGGCAGGAGGCAAACTTCAGTTGGCACAAATTCAGTTTGGGGTGGTTATGTTGGCTCTTCCTATGCAATGGCAAACGTGGGCCAACAGAATGATTGAGGATGGCAAAGTGGCTGGTTGGCACTGGTGGCGGGAAAGTGACCTATTGGACAAAATGACCCTAACACGCTGCTTCCTTAATTGAGAACACATTAATTTTATTGTCCACTTGATAAATGTCTAGCACCAGACCTATGATGTTAAACCGGGGCACTATAACATATAGCAGTGTTTATTTTCTGGCCTGATTAGTCAACATTTTGTTAGTAAGTCCTATTAGTGATGCTGCATGATAGCACGAGACTTAGGCCCTTAGTCATATGACATAACGTGTGTGTTCTCAGTGATGAAATGCAAATGTAAGTGTTTGAGAAACGGCAAAAGCAGTTATCTTATTTAGACTGTTGGAACCTGGTGATGAGCGCAGAGCAGGGGATTTCCCGTCGCGCGCGCGCGCGCGCAGCTCCCTCGATTCAAGTTCGTGTACGTGCTTTGTCTTTACATTTACGTGCTAATGAAAAAAATAATATATTTCCCTGAGAAAGAAAAAAAGTTTATTGCGGGTAATTGTATAATTGCCGCACTAATTGTTGTTAACAAGTCTCCGAATGCGTGAAATGAATGTAGGGTGCCCCCTGCTGAGTGCAGCAAGAAAAGGCACCGCGGGTTAATGAGTTACAGAGAATGAAACGTGAAAGCGGCCTCGGGGCCAAGAAACCTTTTCAGAAACATACTCTCAACTTGTTGTTTCAACGCAACTCATTATTATGCACGAGTGCGGGTACAAGTCGTTCCTGCTTCATTGTTATTTACGAGGCTCTTTTAAAAAGGTTAAGGAAGAAATGTTTGATCTAACTAAAATAAAGTGGGTCATGCTTTTTTTTAAACGATATACAAATCCATTAATTAAATGTAAACATTTCAGCTTGAAAACGTTACATTTTTACTCCTTTTTTATTGATATGAAATCTTGTTCTGTTCTTATTAGTAACTGAATTTTTTTAAGTTAGGTTTATTCTAGTTTTATGTTTCTTTTTTTTTGCAATTATGCATTGAAAAAAGTCTGTCCATTATTGATGTTGGCTATTAATAAATAATATAAAATTAACATTTTGTGTAATTTACACATCATATCTCGTTCATTTAACAATGAAAATAAAATAATATAATAAAATTAACTTGCAAACTTGCATGGCAGAGAGAGAGAGAGAGAGAGAGACTTACAAATCATATGGAAAAGAAAGGCTGTTAAACTTTTGCTCTCTGAAAATTGCTCTAATATGGTGCAACGTGTTACACTGGAGCGTGAAAACGGCGTGAAACCGCAGCGTCCAAGCAGCACAAAGGACCTGAAGCATGTCTTTATGCGCCCGCGCCAATTTCATACCGATTTAGCTCCGCTTTATACACGCTGTCGTGATTTGCACCAATTTTGCGGTGCATTACATGCAAGTTTATTGGGATGCATCCAAAAAAAAGTCTGCTCTGTGTGCCTAAATAAGCGTTGGATGTTAACAAATCTACACACGTTATGCTACCTGTCAACAGACAACGCATTGTCCATCAAAATAAGCGCGAGACATTGCCTATAGGGAGACAATGGTGGCTTTAGAAACATCAGATTTTTTGTCAGTTTGAAGCAGAGGAAGCTAATTAGACTACAAATTGCCCCAAATTACCTACTGCTTTCCAGTGACGTCAGCCATGCAACCATAACCTCCAGTAAACTGTAAGGATTTTAATAGAATAGTGCAAATAGGCAAACATGATTATAAACATATTTACAGGTATAAATATCTAGTACAAGTACACTATAATAATTTCCTGCTTGGTTCATATACTTGTTATGTAGAGTTCGTTTATGTATTTGTTCGCGGAATAAATTGCCTTCTGTTGGTTTGGTTTAGTTTGTTGGTCACTTGGTGCAAATCTAAGGGCTTAAATCCACACGAGCAGGATTGCCTTGATGCCAAAGCTTTTTTCCCTCCATTTAAATCAGGCCACATTGTGGTGCTTGAAAGTGAAGGGATTTCTTTCACTCCTCTCTTAAGGAGAGAAACGTCAGACAAAAGGCTGAAGTAAATATCAGTGGGCTTTAGGAAAGGGCGGGAGCGGCTTTCTCTCGCGCTCCCGGAGACGCGCAGCGCTCAGCGGGTTCAATTCAGAGCCTTTCATTGTGTCGCGTGGCGCGCGCTTGAGGATATCAAATGCGAAGCTCCTTTTCTCTTCTTTCTTTCACTCTGCTGGATCAGTCAATCGTGAAGCTAAGGTAGAACCTTCCCATCCAACACCCTGTGTAACCAAACAAACCTAAGACTACATCAATATCTTTACTTCAACAAGTTAGTTTTTTTTTTTAAATCTTCCGTATAATGAAGTACTGGACAGTTTCAATTCGACAGTAAGTGGAACAAAGACGTGATGGAGATTGTTTTATGTGTTGTTGTTTTTTTTGTCATATTAAAAAAATTAAATAAAAGCCAGCGTCGACCCAATGTTAGCCTTACACTGAAAAATAATCCATTATCCATATCCATAACCATAATCCAATAACCCTAACGGGAAAATTATACCCCGTCAGTATAACTGACTGACAGGGGTGAAATAAAAGTTAAACACCTGTGAAGAACAATAAGGGTATATTATTTCGATTTTTGCACTGAGAAAAAGGTTTAACACCATCTGAACATTATTTTTTGTTCCACGACTATCAGGAGATAAGTTCAGAAGCTGTTTTTTTTTGTTTTGTTTTTTAAATTATTTATTTATTTATTTTTATTCCTCCACAGTTTCAGACTTCACGCATGCGCATTTACCCCTTCTGCTATCTTGGGCATCAAGCGACTCCATGCTCAATCAGATGTATACTTTGCTAAAAAGAGATAGAGAGGAAATGAGAATCTTGCAGTGGGTTTATATTGTAAGCGTTAAGATTTGGCTGAATGAGATGCTGACTCCTGTTAAAAAGGCTATTTGGATCACAATATGTGTGTATGTCCACGATTTTCCCAAGAGCTGTGCTCTATTGAGAAAGCAGTGTGGAAAATCAGGCGCTTAGGGCCCCTGGACAGGAGGCGTTCCTCTGATTCTCTTCGCTCTGCGCCCTCAAGGCCACATCTGTTCCAGGACCACTGTTACTGCTAGGAATATTTACGAACGTGTTTTTAATTCAAACAGCTACAAAGAACGTGTAAGTTAGTTGAAATGTGCTAAACAAAAAAAACAAAAACAAAAAAAACCCCTATATTTAATTTTGGTTTCCACAAGCACAAATCTCCAGATCATTTCCCGGCCATGAGTCAAAGAAAGACGAAAGTCGAGCTGTATGAAGATGTGGGGACGATTTGCACGGTTCTGCGCGCAACCCCGCGCCGTGAAACAGACACAGAAAAGGCCGAATGGACAGAACTGGTACAAGTACCCCCAACAGAGCGCGTGGGAATTTAAAACATTCCTATTTGATGGTGATTCTGTTCGCCTTTCAGGACAACTTCACCACACACGACGGTGCACATGTTGTGTACATGCTACTTAAACTTCACACCAAAACTGCGAAATAGTCTTTGTTAATATGTATATATTAATATAAATAAACATTGTTGCTGCCGCTAACGTTAGGAGTGACGTAGGCCTGGCTGTTTATTTTGCTGAGTCATTGTTTCATAGCACGTAGCTAGCATGTAATTAGGGACTACGGTAAAAAAAAAAAAAACGACCTGACAGAAAACTGTCACTCATTAGTTTTATTCACTAACCTTTTATTTACTCACATCATTTTATTGTGATAAAAACGTACTGGAGATGTTATTTTGTTTTTATAAATTAACTGTTCATAATCCTGCACTTACTTGTCAACCGGTTTGATCCGGTCAGTCTTCTCAGCAAGTTGAAATTATTCAATAGGAAAGATAAACAATTTACACAGCAAACTTTTACGTAGTAAGTTTTCATTTAGTGTAAAATATGTACAGAGTATTCACTGGTCTTACATATTCATACATATTTGATTATAAATAATAGTAAATATAGCATTATATATCGCTTACTAAGTCTTGGAACGGCGGCTTTAAACGTTCAGGTTTCTGAGGTAAATCTGTCACCGAGCAGCTTCTCCAGAGCTCGATATTAATTGGCTGTAGCAAGTCAAGCGGAAGCACTAAAGGGCGCGCGAGCTATTGACATGTTAACTGGGTGTCTCGGTATAAAAGGGTGTTCGGCGCGGATTCCGACACACGAGCTCCTTTAGAGTTTCTGTAAGGATGGACGCGTCTTCAGAGACCTCGATAAGCACAAAAGTTCCGGGAGGTAAAAAGGTGAGTTTTGGGTTGTTTCTTTATGTGTTTTTTTTAATGGGCCACCGAAAAAATGATAAATATGATATTATAATAATATACTTATTAATACTTAAATGTTTTGAGTTTCTTTTAGATTTCCAAACCACTGATGGAAAAAAAGAGAAGAGCGCGCATCAATACCTGCTTAGATCAGCTAAAAACCTTACTGGAAGGCTGCTACTCCAATAATGTAAAAAGTTTCATATTTGATTTGATTTGCTCTTGCATTGTTTAATATAGAATTATAATTCATAATCTAGCAGGGCCTAGCAATATTATTAGGGTCGTGGGGCGCTGGAGTCTAGGGTTAGTTGGGGTATGAGGCGAGGTACACCCTGTACAATCTGTAGTTAATCACAGGACTAACACTTAGACACGCACGCACGCACGCACACACACACACACACACTCCTATGGACAATTTAGTTTAGCCAATTCACCTATGCCCAATCGCATGTGTTTGGAGGCGGGAGGAAACCGGAGTACCCGGGGAAAACCCACGCAAGCAGAGGGAGAACATGCAAACTCCACAAAGAAACACCCTGGGGCGGGAATCGAACCCAAGACCTTCTTGCTGTGACGCGGACATGCTAACCATAGAAGTTTACTATTTATTTAATTAAATTTGGGTCACTTTAGTTTCACTTCATTTATTTCAGTGAGCTAATTACATTATTGTCGTGTCACATGTAATGTAATCGTGTTACACTTTCTTTTAAGATCCGGAAGCGGAAATTTGAAAAAGCGGATATTTTGGAACTAACAGTGAAACACCTGAAACATCTTCAAAACACCGAGAAAGGTACGTGTTCGTGTTTAAAAATCTATGAAACATTGACGTCAGTGTGTTCAATGAACTTTCCTTATTTTTATTTTTTTTCCAGTATTCGCCGTTAACTCTGCTATCACTGAGTATCAAGCCGGCTTCAGAACTTGTATAGCTGGTGTGCATCAGTATCTTCTAATGAGCAACGCGAACCCAGCGCTCAGGTCTAACGCGCTCGCGCACCTGTCTAACGCACTCCTCTGCTCCAGCGCGCGACTTCCGGATTCCAGCACCGCGGACAGCGACGCCTGCGCGAAAACTCGCGCGCCCACTTCGCATCGCACCGACGTCACAAGCTTCCTGAATGACGCCAAAGAGTCTCACAACGTTAAACAGAAATGGACTGAAATCTCACACAAAGACAAAACAACACAAAAGCACATTAAGGTTAACCGAAGCTGTAATGTTCCTACAAACTTACAGCAAAATTACTGGCGGCCTTGGTAGCACCTTATAGACTATGTCTCATTGTAGGCTTGTATAAACATGATAAACAAATTGGTTTTTATAATAGAGATATAGATTTGTACTTATGCTGAACTAGATCATATTTTTTTAATAATGATTGTGTGAATTTTTTTTTATTTTTTATAATAAAATGAATTTTTTCTTATGCCCTGTCTTTGTATATGTGAAAATGTAGCAAATACATGTATTACTTATTATTTACAAGTGGAAAAACACTATGATGGTAAAATGTTGCTTTAGGTTATTTTTTATATCACTCCATTTCTGCAATCTCGAATGCAATTTAATATCATGCCGAAATTAGTGAAAGCAGATAGCTCTTTTAGCTTAGTGGGATGTCATTTTCAAGTGTATTTTGCAATAATGAAGGTTCTCTTTAAAAACAAAAAAAAAGAAAAAAGGACTAATACCAATTTCCTAGTTACTGGAGTGGCCATATTTGAAACCTACTACGTATAATGCACATTTATTCTGAATAAATAATTGATTCAACTCACATTTATGGATTAGGATGACTTTTTTTATAGTGTTAAAGTATACACAACGACAATAAACGGTAGCGTTTTGTACCCTTGTGTTAAATACTAAAAACAAACCTGTAACAATCAAAAAACAAGTTAGCGTAGTGCAGCGTTGTGCTATCACAAACCTCCAGAGCAGTTTGAAATGGTCCTTGGCCTAAATCTTGCCTTGCAATCTCAAAATACAGGCTGTTTTTATAAAAATGCGGTTTTCGTTGTATATGGAGATGCATGATATTCAGTAGCAAAAGATGCTACATAGGCGACATGTATAAGAATTTTCAATTAGAAAATATGTTCTGTGATGTAAACTTTGTGTTTACTGGCTCCTCCCAGACACAGCAGAGCAAAATGCAGCTGGAGAGGATGGGCTCATGTGGTGAGGAGAATTGATGCCACGCCTCTGCCTCTTTTACTGGCCTATTCACAAGCAGCTGTGAGTCCAGGACAACTAAAGGGGTGAATATGCAACACAATGAAAAGTCTTTCATCTGTTTTAAGTGACTCGTTTAAAAATAATTAGAAACGTCACCATGAAGCACATTCAAAAATATTGACGTTGAAATGTTGACAAGGTGTCTGTCTACCTTCGGTTAAAATGCACTGTAACTCTTATGACTCGCATGTTGACAGTAAAGTACTGCAAACAACACATTTACAATACAGAGCAGAAGAATATAAAATGGTTTTTCTAATGTTCGTTGTCACGTTTGTCTGAAAATAATAATAGGGCCCTGTTCAATTTAGAAATGTTTTACAGACATCAATATTACAACATTAAACAAACGGTGTAAATTATACACTATGTGGATTTGGGTTTTTGAAGTCGTCAAAGTTAACTTTCTTGGCCAGGTTGAAAGCATATTTGAAAAATGAGAATTTATTCATGTACATGTAGTACATCTATGATTAGCCTTACAATGTGCTCTAAAAAGCAAAATATGACTTGATGCACACAAGTCTCGGGGTCTCCCTGAGAGGAATAACTTAACCAAATTAGTACAACCAAGTTGGTTGGTGGACGAGCTGTCTTTCTTTCTAGCACGTTCAGAAACATTGGCTGTACATTTTATTTTTGGGCAAAAAGTGCCACGCTCAATTCTTAAGTGCAATTCGAATGACAGTTGTAAATCTCAAGCACTGGATTTTATTGGATTAGATCTAAAAGGGCTTTCAAACAGTGATAATAGGTTTGGTTTTTGAAATTTTGTTCCCGGCTTGGCTTGGGTTCCTTTTTCCTGGCATCAGCATTCAAATTAGTGTGGGCATGAATCCAAAATTCCAACGGTGAAACTGTTATTTGAGGAACTGGAATCTGAGAGTTAGTGTAAAAAATGAGAATAATGATGCATAAGAGGTTGCCATGGCAACGGCAGACTAATAAAGGCGCAGAAAAGCTGAGAAGACTGGAACGTGCTATAGCGCTGAGGACTGAGGCAGCAGAGTTGATTTGAAATAGAATTGTGGTGATTTAATGGATAAATAACGATAAGTGTGCGCCGTTTACTGTACATAGCCAAATACACATTTTCATTCTCAAAATAAAACAAACATTTGAAATGTAAAACTTGTTTTAATCAAAAATGCTTGGCATTAAGCGCTCATTAAAGATTGGAAAAATCGGATGCTTCTCTGTCAAAAGATTTGACTCCAACATTCAAACACTTACCTCAAATTCATCAGTTACTTCCAAACAAATCTGTGTGCTGCAAGTAGGGAATGTTAAAACATTATAAAAGGTCCTCTAGAATAACCTCAACTTTGGATTGGTGTTTGTCGTTATTATATCCGAAAAGTTGAAACTTCTCTAGACTCACGATTCGTGAATATAAAGATTTGCATACGAAATAAAAATGATGAAAATGAATTAAGCAACGCTCCAAATAACCGAAGATGTGTTTTGTGGTTTGGTGCCAATCGTATCATATCTACTGTACATTTATAACAATCAGTTTTATGAAATAATAACTATTACAAAGCACACAATCCTAAACAGAAACGGTTAAAAGAGTGAAAAAAGGAATCCAGTAAAAAGTTTGAATGGCTAGTTGTGGCTATTGTAAACACCAGCTGAAGAAATGGCCCGTCTCTACTTTTAGAATTTCCTAGTTGAAATATGAACTCCGAAGAATGCAATACAAGATTAGCGAGTTTGTATATTTGTAACATTTAAAAATAGCTATAAATATACGTACGCATCTCTGCCTTAGATCACTTCTCAAGACTCAATCACGAAGCGCCCAGGTTTGAAACATTTCACCTGAATATGTAAAACAAGAACACTCGTATCAATAGTAAGAGATGTGTGTACAACGTAGGATAACAATAATCAAAGCACGAGGATCTTAGCTTGTAGATCCAACGGAATCGGAGTGTAAAGTGTTAAATCTCGACGTTGGTGATTGTAAGTTTCTGAAACTGTTCATGCTCCCTTGGATGTCGCTCTTAGTCACCTTAGCGTCTCCTTGTCCTGATTTTCCCCTGAGTGACGAGCGTGACGCTGTCCACAAGCTCTGGCCTGTAAAAATCAGTTCGGACGGACGTTTTGCGTCCCGCCGCTGCTTATCAGATCCACGCTCACACAAACCTACTTCTTCTCCTTTCCCCCTGCCGTTGCTGTCCTTCCTCGGTAAGCCATGCTGCAGATCAGTGCATGACGCCTTGTGCTCAGAGGTGCGTCTCAGCGCCTGAGGCTCACGCTCGAAATATGTGAGCGGGAAATGTGGTAACAATATAATCTGGTGCTCTTGAGAGGTGGCCACTAAAGAGATCGCTGACGCACGGCGGGGGCTGCTGATTGGACTAGCCAGAGGGGTCTCGTCGATAAAGTTGATCACCTCATCACGGCTGAAGCAGCCCAAATCGTCCTCGGAGCGCTGGGGTCGTGGGAGCGAGCGTGTCCCGTCAGAGCTCTTACGTACGCGTTGATGGCGACTGTTCTCCTCGTGGTACGAGGCCAGGCTGCTGCGCCGCCTCTCGTAGCGGTTTGAGGTGTAACGTGGGACACCCATCATGTCCTCGGTCGAGCCCCAGCGGTGCAGGTAGGAAATCGGCCCTGTGGTCCACATGTCGGTTTCGTCGTGGGAGTATCTTCTTGTAGGGGGCACCTGATGTAGACACAAACAGACCAGGCGCCTTGTTTAGTACTCAGAATTGATGCTCTTTGTATAATTCTGCAGTGCATTATCAGGCTAGAAAACTAGGTCATGCTCTTAAATCCCATATTTATGACCTAATCTAGATCATTAAAAATGGCTGGTAATACAGTTCAACACGCCATGGAACTAACATAAAAAATTAGCCATAGGAGATACACTCAGTGGTCACTTTACTTAGCTGCACTCATCAAAGTTTGATCACACACGTCCACTTTCTGATTGAACTTAATCTCTTGCTATGCATAACATGCCGGCCCTATTGTTGAGAATTTGTGGTTGGTAGTAAAAGTGTATCGGGTGGAGAAGTTTGGGCGGTGAAGACCTTTTCAGATTAAACTTGTGGTTCGGTAGATAAAGCTGCTACTGAGAATGTTTGATTCTCGGCTCCCAGCACCACTGAGCTGCCACTGTTGTGTCTTTCAGAAAGCCAATATTGAGATTGTATCCTGTCTCAGGATAGTTGGCACACAAAAGGAACATGTTCTGGATAGCTGAAGTGAGAGTCAAGCAACCCAATTTTTATTTTTTTTTATCCAACTCCGATCATTGATAGAGGGATAGATGAGGAGATAAACTCCAGTAAAAATCAGCTGTACGCCTGTAAACCAGATCACATGGAGTGGCACAGCAGCTGTTTTCCGATGCCGAGAAAGCCTGAAGAGTTTATCCCGCAAAAGCCCCAAGAAAAGTGCTACACCTGGCACACTATTGTTGGGCATTGTTTTAATTTTAGAAATTCAGATTCTGCTTATCGAATCCAGTTTTTATCGATTCTCGGTTCTGGGCCGAAAAAAGAGCAAATACTTCAAGAAACTATTTTTTTTTTATCTTTTATTCTTGCCACATTTAGGCTATAACCAGTAGGTGGTAACTGTGACAAATGATCTAATAATGAAATAAATAACACTTTCATTAAGGAATGATCAAAAGCAATTAAAAACGAAAACTATTTAGCTCTAAATTGAAGGTCATTGTCTCTTCATCTGTGTTTTGTAATCGTGTGCGAGATGCTGTGATTGCAAATATTCGCTGCATCTGGTGCGCTGTAGCAGGCTGTGAGAGTTAAACATGGCACATTCCTTCAGATTAATGCCATGTTAAAGGAAATGTTTCATCATGTAAGAGGTACTTCCTCCCTTGTACAAAATTTCTTTATTACATGTATTGCATTTGCCAATTGCAATCACCCTTTTTCACAAAGTTTAACCAGACCTTTGAACGTTTGCTGCGGTCAGTTATCGTACCGATTATAATGAACTGCGCATACGTGTAATGAGTTAAGGTCCTTGTCGCAGGTCCTGGCCGATCGATACAACTGTAAAAGTGGTAGCTCAGTGGTTAAGGTGTTGGAGTGCTGATCTGAAAACTGGGGTTCGATTCACAGCACCGCCAAACTACCACCGGCCCATGAGCAAGGCCCTTAACTCTCATCTGCTCGCTTGTAAGTCGCTCTGGATAAGAGCGTCTACCAAATGACGTAAAGAAAAGTCAGGAGGAATCGTAAAACAGAATCGAAATAGAAATTCCAAAATGGAACCGGTTCTCGATACCCAACGCTACTCATAACACAGTATTAGTGTGGCTGCAGAGATTGGCCCACTGTTTAAATAACATCTGGAAGCAATAGGTTTGTGCGATATCGATTTTTTCACAGCTTATGTTTTACCATTAAAAATCACTATTAATTATGTAATCGTCTAGACTTCATAAAAATATCTAAGCAGTATGAGAGGAGTAATATCGTTCCCAGCTGCGTAGATGGAAATTGCTTGGTGGAAATCACAAAAACTGTATCGTGAGCTTTTTAGTGATGTAATTTGAACACTTTTAACAAATTTCTTGTCTAATGCCTGGCCAATAAATATTACATTGTACGCACCTATAAACTGACCACTGAGTGTATAGAGGGCTCATTTCTTTGAATACCCTCTCAAAACCTCATTTATAATCTTACAAATCAAGTCGTAATCGCTGGATCTATAGATTTAATACTCACATTCCACATTGTTCTGAGAACTACACAAGAAAAATATAATTGATTAAAGATTTTTTTTTGGCATGCGTGTGTATGCATAAGAGAATGAGATAGTAGCTAAGGCTTTGCTCTTGTGCAGACGAGCGCACATTGTTGGACGGAAGGTGACTGGCTGAAAGCGGCTGTGTAAGAACTTTGTCCAGCAGAGGGAAGCAAAGCATTCTTATATATGAGCGATGGAGTAGCGATGCATGGGCATGGCAAAGGTGGCAAGAATTAGATGAAAGTACTAGCACTGGATATGGATGGCCCATCGAGCCAGTAAAATAATATGCTGTCTTATTTGGACTTGTTTATACTGGTAAAGCGGTTATCCACAGTAATAAGCATCTGCATTCTGCACATTTTTACAAGCTCATTTTATGAACCGTGATTTCATTTAGTCATAGATAGTTAAATAAGTTAGGCTACCTTTATATTCATTCATTCTTTATCTAGCGTTTATCCTGCTCAGGGTCTAGGGGGCGCTGGAGGCTATCCCAGGTAACGTGTGTGAGATGGTGTACAATCAGCAGTTAATCACAGCACTAACACTTAGAGACAGACAACCATTCACACACACACATTCACTCCGATGGACAATTTTAGAGTAGCTAATTCACCTATGCCCAATCACATGTGTTTGGAGGCGGGAGGAAACCGGAGTACCCCGGGAAAACCCACACAGAAAGACGCTGGGCGGGAATCGAAGCCATGACCTTGTGTTCACTTCTAATATGGAAAAACACAAGCCGTCTGTACAGCTGCTAAATCCACGCTGTGGGTTTTGTTCCATAACACTATGTCTCATATCGAGAGGCAACATTTAAAACATTGATTTCCTAAAGACAACAACAACAAAAAAAACCTGATTGACGTTTATAAGTACGTTGGTAAACTTAATCACTAAAAATGCATATTATTTCACTGGCTCATTGCCACATCAAAGGAAAATGAGTTACAGTAGGAATACGGAAAGCGCATCAGCAAAATGTCACTGCCTCGACTAATTCAAAAAGCTTGCTTGTGATTTCTTTTGCACTGAAAGTCTCACAGGTGTAGCTTTCAGAGTAACTGGTGCCAAATGCTCACCACCTTCATGCGTTCATAACACCAGATCTTAACCCAGAATTTATGGACGTGCCGGGTTAATATACTTTATATCTGTTATATTAAAATATAATGACAAATTTGAACAAGGAAGTGATTTGTATTTCAGAGCTGCGAAAACGTCAAAAAATGTTACAGTTTCCAGGATAAGGAGTTTTCACATCACAGCGCATCAAATTGGCACGAATCTTTTTTTAAATCTTGGTTGGATTTAAGGACCATGTGAAGGAGAGGAACTTTTAAAACTCGCCAATTCAAACCGATTTTACTGTAATGTTGCTAAATGCTCGGGTCTGATTCATCAGATGTTCATTAAGGTTTGGTATGAGCTGTAAGGTTAATATTAATGTTGTATTTCTTTCTTATTTACATGCAACTTACATATCAACTATGGTGGTTTTCTGTTCCGGTTACATTTCTGGCTTTGTGCTGTACACGTTTTGGTACCGAGATAAGCGGTGTGACTTCAAGAAAGAAAAAAAAGAGACGGCGAAAGCCTTCTTTCAACATCCTTTTCTTCAAACAGATGCAAAAACGCACGACAAGCCATTATCTAAACTACTCATTTATCCAATCCTGATTGTTGACTTTGCGAATAAACCAACAGTTAGTTAACAGTTAGTTTCAAACAGTGTTTGAAAATGTATGATGCAATACGTCAGATAATAAATCACTAGAATGAATCCTTAAACTGGGATAAAGTATAAGCAGTATAAGTGTGAAACCTGAGGTTTACAATCACATAGGATTAAGTGTGTTAAGCCCTAAACTGTGTCATTATGCATGCTTTTAATATTAATTGAATTGACTTACACCCTAATAGGCAGTCGTCTCAACATGTGTACAATAAAAAAAACATTTTCCAAACAGCCGAGCACATTATCTTTGCTCATTAGCAACGGGGATTATTTGAAACTGACTAAATTACACAACAATATGATTTGAACGATTTCATGACAGCATTAGAAAATGAAAAGTATTTGGCCCATTGCAGCATGCACAAATCTTATCGCATAAAGTTGCAAATAAAAGATCAATTCATGGGGAATTCAAGTAAAATAAAAATAAATTCATGGATATATACCTGCAAATAGTGCATTTTATCTTCCTGAGGCTCCCTCAATGGATAACACTGGGGGACCCCCCTTTCTAAGGTCGAGAATTCGTACTTGGCAATACGGTCTACCGTCATGATATCAGCAGCCGAGCTATAGTCATAAGGTCTGTCATATATTAAGTCCGGATGAATGCGTCCATCCCGGCTGTTTTCTGCAAACGCAGAAAGCATATATCAGGATAAAAAAAAAAAAAGACGTGCTCAGTTACACAGACAGACAGATGAATATTGAGAGAGAGAGAAAGAGAGAGAGAGACACTTCACTGTTCATGGGTTTAGGGCCTACATTAGAATTTTTTTGAGTTTTAATGGTGGGAGCAATGGAGAAATACCAATTACAAATCTTTGGAGTATTAATATTTTGACTGCTCTGGTTTATCACGAGGGTATGCCTGAGAAATGAGCCTCTGGACATTCACTTCAATAAAATCCAGCTAACTTTTTCTTTTTTTTTTTTTTTTTAACTTAATTTGCATTTTATGCAATTTAAGTTACAAACTTGACATATTTACATGAGTAACAAGCAGGACTGAGTCTTAACGGGGAAAACAAGCAAGGCTAAGGCAGTGTAAAATGCTGATCTTAAGCAAATATGGCCTAGTGGCAGCATGAGGAATGACATCAGCTATTAGCACAGGCAGATTCGCATGCAGATCAGTGTAAGAACAAGAAACAACCGTTTATACATACACCCGAGCTGTGTTATACAGGGCAAGCCCTCTGAAAAGAAGCACAAGCACTGGTAATGTTAAAATCACAATAAAACCCAACGGTTTGCACATTCGATTCGGAGTTGTTACCGTAATGTATGCATTGCAGCGAGCTGAAACGATTAGATTTTTCCATTTTGCTAAGTAGCCAAGTCATTAATAACACCGTCAAATAAAGGAACAGGCTTGTAAAGGTCTGAGAATTGTGTGGCAGCCTGATAAAAACATTTCACATGATAAATCCGACATCTTCTATTATCTATACATTTTACAATGAAATATTTGCGGACACTTTACCAGCACACTCATTATTGTAACGTCCCCAAACTGTTTCCGCAAATCTGAGACATGATTAGTAAGTCTCTATATGCTGAACCAATAGAGGGAAATTTTTACCAAAGAGCCAAGAGACACAAACATTATTTCAGCTGACAATGCCTCTGTGCACAAAGGCCCTGAGCTCCATTAAGACATGGTGTGTTATTGTTAAGTGGTAGAACTCAAGTGTCCTGATTCTGACTGGGAATTCTGAGTTTGGGATGAACTGGAACACCAAATGCACCCCAGCCCACCTCATCAGACGTTAGTGCCTGAACTCACTCATACTATTACTGAATGTGTAAATCCCCACAGCAACATTTCACAAGCTAGTGTCCGAAACTATAGCGGTTATTATAGTAATTTAATTTGCACTATATCTGGAATTGGAATTAAAAAAATATATAACACACATGGATGTGATTATTAGGTAGTCACTCATTCTTTCTTACATCAGTCTGTCATATCATCTGGGGAAAAATCCACTCATCATATTCAGTGCTCGTTTTAGGTGTTGATGATGATGATGACGATGTGACTGAACAGGAGGACCTTGTTATCTGGCAGCTGATATCACAACAGATTTGAATCGCTGTCCATTTGGCTTTGATCAAAGAACATTCACTGTGTGAGAACAGAGATCTTATTCAGAGACAATGTCTGCGTTTGTTACACCGCTTCCGCACCCAACCTGATATTTGTAGGAAGGCGGCCAAGACAGGGTTAGATAAGAACCTGAATCAAAACATTTTCATAATGTTTTGGTAGAAGATGTTCATGTTTTTGCGGTTTTTTCGCAGACCGCCACACAATTATTTTCCAGTGTTATTAATACATTCATACGCGCCGGAGACCTGGTATGTAATCACGCAACAGTAGAACCTTAGAAGTTACATTTTTTTTTCTTCCAAATGCGCCTTTTTACATTTGGTTAAAATAAAATGGCTGTTATTTTAAGCTACCTACAGCAGCAGCTCGTTACCACAGATTTCAGTGAGGCATTTTATTTACATAAATAAATAAATAGGGCCGTTAAGTTTTTTTTTTTTTTTAATTGAGTGAATAAACAGGACGGTGAAACATAATGCTGTAACAAACACTCTAGTCTACATAATAGCATACTTAGCATAATAGTCTCAAATATCACATAAATATGTAATTTGTGTGGTTGTGTTTTATGATATGTCAGTTCCCTTAAAATATATTTTTACTAACACAAACACGGACAGAACTATTGCTCTATGTTACTGTATTAAAGTCTATTATATTATAATCTATTATGTTACTGTAACACAATTTGTGCTAAAATGAATTTGCCATGCTTTTCTTATATATGCTTTAATACTACATTAATATGTAAGTACCTGAACTAAGAAATTAAAATGTCAGGGCCTGTCAGAGCATCTCCAGGCTCCAGAAAATGCTGAGTTGACTAATGCTATCAGTTAGAATAAATATCCACAACCGTAGCAAGCATGGCATTAACTATTAACACCTACAGTAAATAACCTCTTGATATAATCAGAACTTTACAGAACCTTAAAGAGATTGCACAAAATAATGAATTCAAGATTAACATCTGTTGAACAACCGATACGTGATAAGTGACTCTGCCCCACCTGCATCTGCGGATAAGTCACCACTGGTTATATAATGATACTTTTTAAGTCATTCTTAATCTCTGAATAGTCTTATAATACATATAATAATATATAATACATATATAACATATATATTATATATTAAAAAAACATTATATATATATAATACTAGATTCTGTACTTGTTGATCATTTGATTATAAATTGTGTACTATATAGTATTATATATATATACACTAT
>JAOUQX010000029.1:3708132-3724270 GCA_028566295.1 Liobagrus marginatus
AAAAATAATTACACCGCGGGCCAAATTTGGCCCCCGGGCCAGAGTTTGACACCTATGCATTAGAACGTTCTATTTCTATTCTATCAATAGAAAAACATGGCCGACAAATAAATGATCAATAGGAGTAATAGGAGTAGCTATATGTTCAGGTCTGGGCTTGATTCGATCGGTTGCACGATTGTGGCTTTACAATTTCGTCCAATTAAATTGTAAAGAGTCCGAGTATTTTGGAACAAAATGTAAGACCTCCTTTTTTCTTTATGGGTCGTAAACAATGCAAAACAATGTGTGTTTTTAATCATCGTTTTTTCAATCTAAAACATTAAATCAGACTAGGTATAAACAGGTTTAATACTGTAAACAACGTGTATTGCCGGTCCACCACCTCGTAAAAAATCAGTTATAATACTTTATAAAAACTCATTTTTAGAAGTGGCATTGAAGTCTCTAAAGTAAAATGATTGACATATTGGGTCTCATTTTAACCAGAAATTTGTGGTATTTTAATCAAGCGCTATGGGATTCAAACAGCGTAATGCATAACCAGAATGTTGATTTTCACATTTTCCTGATTTAAAGCACGATATTTTTTTCATAATGCATCATTACACCCATAATTACCTACCGGGGTTAATGTGAGATTAATGCGAATGTAAGGTTTCTTTCCATTTTGTTAAGGTTTAACAATTATCACCACCAGATTGGGATGAGGGCTTCCATGATCCTACGCTGTACGCTTATTGATAGCTATTTGGAACAAACGCTGTCACAGTGCTTGCAATTTCAACATTTAGTCTTTGCTAACATCCAACCGACAATTTTTTTCCATGACATCAGGCTTAAGATGACAGTGTGAAATGTTCTATTTTTATGTATATACTTAAACATTTTGTCGGCGGAGTGGCGCAGCGGTAGCGCGCTCACGTCGACATATACACAGCGCTGTTGTGTTGCGGGCGGCGATCCGGGTTCGATTCCGGGCCCGTGGTCATTTCCCGATCCCTTCCCCCACTCCCTCTCACCCACCTCATTTCACCACTGTCCTGTCCGTAAAGGTATAAAAAAAGCCCCAAAATAAATCTTTAAAAAAAAATAATAATAATAAATAAATAAATTTAAGTCTGTGTTTGTATTTTGGAGAATGCATCGAACCTGGATACTCTCTGCCCTTACAACTGACAGGTAGTCAATCAGATAAGACGTGAGTTTGTATTATAAAAAAGCAAAAATCCTTACGGCGGAAAAAAATAATTCACAAAATCCTTAAACAACTGAAAAGTGTGTTTAGACATGCAGCCTCCAGCCATACTTATTTTCATTATCTATAAGGCAAGCCACAATAATCCATTATCTATTACTGGCTGAATTACTTCTTGTTACATAAACTACAAACAGATAGTAACACATGACTGTCATAATCATATCAAGTATATATACTATGTATATACAGTATATATACAGTATATGGATAAATTTCACTTAAATGTCAACCTACTGTCTTCAGAAACGTCTATATAGTAATTGAATTGAATTTTTTATTGAATGTGTAATAAATAAAATGATTAAAGTTATTAACATGAATATAAAACAAATCTTTATACCCACCTTTATTTTAAGTCTACAGCTATTTTACAGATTTCTTGGTTAAACTGTCTAATCATGTTTCATATGATAGTTTACATTATGGAAATGTGTGTAGAAACACTCTTCATTAGTGATTAGTAACCTCTGATCGAGCCGAATATCCACTCACCTGTAAGTATGTTTTCAGACACAACGTTGACCTGCACCTCCACAGAGTGTTTGGAGGTAAAGGTGATCTCGGCACTCACGTGGGACACCTCGCCAATGAACATGGGGTACAGGAAGTCGGTGCGTTCCACTCGAGCCAATGCGGCGACGCAGCGGTCCTGCGAGACGAGTTAAAAGAAGCATTTAAAGCAGCATATTTGCGATTTATCAGGCGATAACGTTTACTGGTTACAGGAAAATGCCTTGCTCCATTGTAAGAAATCTGCTAGAAAGTATTTCGTCCTTCAATATCTGAACTCGTATTTAATAATCTACTAAATTCCTTTGAGACAAAAAAGCATGGCCTAAAAATACAATGAAACAGAGTTATATACTGTAGTCATCACTGCTTTAAAAGGGATCCTCCTGTATGATTTAATGGCCAGGCTCAGAAAACGAACGGCTTTCTGCCGCCCTCTAGTGGAAACGGTGAGAATTCCTAATAAAAATAAATAAGTTTCCATACGAAACTTCTAAAAGATGGGTTACAATTATTACTAAATAAAAATACAAAACTTACTTCTTATTTTAGGCAGTATTCTTTTTTAAAGAACAATTTCTTTTGTAACCAACAAAGTAATACGTTTTAAAGCTTAAAACTGTGAAATATGCACATAAACTATCTTATATTTGCCTTTTGTGTAATCTTAAAAAAAATCGCACATAAATATGACAAACTTTAAGAATTTATCACTTGCTAAGTGTGATAATGATGAGTCGCACGGCTTTGACCGTATCGCCATCTTCGGCCAATAGCATGCAGGAGGCACGAATGCAGAGCGTCAACACGCAGTTCTTTATTTCAAGATAGCACAACCACAGTGGTAACAGCAATACCAGCAATTCAGTGACTCACACTGACTAACCATCAGCGTGGCCTCTTTATACTAAACTGTAATTACCCCTCTATAGTGCACAGGTGTTTGAGGTGTTTTTTTTGTTTTTTTTACAGCATTTGGCAGACGCGCTTATCCAGAGCTACTTACCGGTATATTGTATTGAACCGAGCAGTTGAGGGTTAAGGGCCTTGCTCAGGGGCCCAACAGTTTTAGCTTGGCGGTGCTGGGAATCACACCTCGGTCTCCAGATCAGCAGTCCAACACCTTAACCACTGAGCTACCACATCCCCAGCCAAAATGTGCATGCTAGCATAACTCACCCCAGTTTGAGTATTACAGTGTCGAGTTCCTATAATGCATCCAGCTTCCTCAATCATCTTCAGGATTGTCCCACCGTGGACGTTACCTACGATGTTGGCGTCATCTGGTCGCATCATTCTGAGAATCACAAACAAACGCTTTTATTTGAACTCTGTACTAAGCGGATACGATTCGGTAACATCCAGCATGCTACATCGGAGTTTCGGGTGGATGAATCAGTGCATTGTAACTAATCTGTCAAGCCTGCAGTTAAAGCCCAGGAAACACCGTGCACCTCTATATTAGAGAACTAGTTATTACACAAGCATGACGATACATTACAATAGACTGCAAACATTTCTAACAAGCTAAAAGTATTCTTTCTTTTTTAAAAACAATGACAATACACTAAGCCAAGGATACAGTAATGAAGTTGGCCGTGTGTCATCCGATTGCGCAATCTTTCCCTAGCTAATCTGATAGCACAGCGCTATCTGGCATCATTAACCGGTTTGTGTAGATGTTAAACAGGAACCTGTATCAGAGGAACATTCAGTAACATTCCTTGTCGCTGAATGGTTTATCTTATGTGTACTTATTTGTACATTTAGGATGAACCTTTCACCTAGAAAGGCGCCAAGAACGTTCGCTTTAAATGAAATGATACATATTACAGGTACAAATCAGTCCTGGCCCGAGATCCTGCATTCTCAAACATTTTACAGCGAATTACTTTAAGACTTTTTAAGTCTTCCTGCATTAAATCTTACGATAATCAAAATATATCATGATAGAATTATATATAGAACATTATAGGCTAGAGATCATAACATTAAGCTCTAATTAAAAAAACAGAAGTCCGTTGAAATAACTACCTGGTAAGTTGAAACTGAGCCATTTGTGTTTCCAATGAATTTCCTGAGGAGCGAATTAAAAAATAGGCTGCTTGTGTGCGTAAGACAAAACAGAATGTAGTCAGGCATTTCCGTTCATCACTCTCATCTGTACACAATGATATCATCACTGTCTCCGCCAATAGCAGGGCTCTCGTGTAGACCATGTGGCTTTGGGCCAATGACAGCAACCCAGCTGTGACTGACACAGGGATGGAGACTGGCACTGCTGTGGTGGCATTTTAAAAAACTACATTCCAATCTTTTCATGCCCCAATTAAACTTTTCAACATTCCATAATGATGCAACCTGAACCTAAAGTTAAAACTAATCGGGAATATACAGTATGTGGCCAAAAGTATTTGGACACCGGACCCCATTTGTGTTTTAACTTTCACACTTCCGGAAAGGATTTCCAGTCAATGCAGTCGGTGTTCCAGGTCATCCCAAAGGTGTTCGGTGGGACTGAGGCGACATTGTCATGCTAGAACAATGCTTGGGCCCCTTACTTTCAGGAAGCGGGAACTATGAAACAATTACATTTTATTTCAAGTTCAAGACGCTTTATCGGCGTAACACCAAATATACAACTGTTGCAATACACAGTGAAACGAAACAAAGGTTTTTCCAGGACCATGAGGCTACATATAACACAGTCACACAAATACAAAACAACAAAGAGTCACATGACACAAAACAAAACAACACAAGGCTACGTACAACAATTTCTCCAGCATATAGAGGAATTCTGTACAGCTGTGTGCTTCCACTTTGTGACAACAGTTTGGCGAATACGATCATCTTACTCCTTTCTTTGCAACTAAAACTACTCTTATTATGTAAACAGATGGGTCTAAGAAATAAAGGACACAATTTTATGTTCATCTTTTTATAGATAAATAAACTGTTCTAAACATCTGCATTTAAAAAAAAATCAACTTTTACACATTAGTGTGGCGATGTAATGTAAAAACAGTCTCTCGCTCTCTTCTCTCCTTACAATGCAGCATCATAATGACGGTTTGGTGCACAATTCTTAAAATGCCCACAAGATGGCGCCATATATCGGTGGATCTGATATTACAAAACCTGTATCAATAACCGATAACGAAAAAAGGCTTCGATCTCCAATTAAAATAATGATTTTGATTCATCGATTCTACCAAGAGGGATTCTAAGGTGTATTATGAATGTTAAGGATGTCTCCTACTTTGACAACATTATATTTAGTACCTAATTTAGGTACTATCATTTAGCTAATATTTATGTACCTAATATTTAGTAAAATAGTTGCTGGTAAAACTAGGAGTTTAAAATGTCATCGCCTGGTAAGTGATCTCAATTAATAGAGCAGATTGTATTATATATATATATATATATATCTAATGCATTTTGACATTAGACCATGTATTCAGTCTTGATTTCTGCTCTGTGTTGTTATACAGCTCACTGTGTTCATTCCACAAGAACTCGCAGATTTACAATTGACAACAATCATAGTCACAAATCAGTTTTTAACAGATTTAGGTGTGTTATTTGTAATGTCACACTTCACACTACTAGTTAACGCTTCATACAGTATAAAGACAGCAGACACTCCAATGTGAAGTTTTCCATCATTTATTTCTTTTTCATTTGGCCTACTAGGTTTAAACGGTTTTTTTTTGGTTTTTTTTAAGATTTATTTTGGGGATTTTTTAGGCCTTTATGGACAGGACAATGGTGAAATGAAGTGGGTGAGAGAGAGTGGGGGAAGGGATCGGGAAATCGAACCCGGATCGCCCGCAACACAACAGCGCTGTGTATATGTCGACGCGAGCGCGCTAACGCTGCGCCGCTCCGCCGACAGGTTGAAACTTTTTAACATTTGATATTGTGGCAGTTGCATACGCCCCACTCTACACCAGGGGGTCGTCAAATACGATCCGTGAAGCCTTTTAACGTAATTAAATAAATAAATGCCAAACGCTAATTTCAAATAAAATCACGTTTATATCGGGCACATCAACGGTCGTTTTGGGTCCTGGGGGGGCCGCAAGCTCACTGTTTCTACGTCCAGACGTGTCGTGCGAGCAATGAAAAGAGCAGAGAGCGCCGCTCAGACAGAAACTTTCAATGAGTGATAAACAATGGCATTCGCAACACATTTGACGGAAAGTTGACGCTGAAAATCGAGTCTTCCGAGACTTCTTCCTGCGTCGGACCGCACAAAGCCTACGTGTCTCATTTATTGTTTACTCAGCAAACATTTCTCAATCTCATTTACTGAGTCTGTTGCAACGGTCTGAAGTGGAAACATTAAAAGGTCGTTACGAAACTAAACAGACGCCCAGTATGAGCGATTTACACCCGTCCATATTATTTTAATAACGTTCTGTTTGGTCATTTTATTTACAGGACAGCATTAAAACAGCATGTATATGTACACTGTATATACTATATTATTGCACATACAGTGGAAGCTCTCATAACGAGTATAATTCGTTCAGGAATATTGCTCGTTATGTGAAACACTCGTTAAGCGAAACAAATTTCCCCATATCAATCAATGTAAAACACGATAATGCGTCCCATGCGAGATAAAAATTCATTTTTATTATTTTTAACGTTTATTCAAATAAAATGACATACTTATAAATTGTTAAGGATCGTAACAACCTGGAATGCGATTTCGATTTGGCAATAAAAAATTCGAAACTAGCTTATTATTTATTCTTCCCCTTCCCCTTTCTGCGTCACGCGTCGTTATGCGAAATGTCGCTCGTTAAGGGAGCACTTTTTTCGCTAATGTTTTGCCTCGTTATGCGAATTACTCGTTATGAGAGGTTCCGCTGTGTACATATTGCATACAGATGCACATCGGTAATTTATAATTAATGTACTTCAAGTTCAAAGTTTATTCGTCACGTGTACATCATACATAGTACGACATACAGTGAAATGATTTACTTATTGTAAATATTATTTATATGTAACCAACCTTCCTGCTCACTTTCTCTCTCTCTCTCTCTCTCTCTCTCCTTCTCCCTCACCCCTTTCTACAGCATTTCACTGTACGTTGTACTATGTATGATGTACATGTGACAAATATACTTTGAACTTGAATGTAAAATGGGATTCATTTTGTGTGGGATTACTAATATGTCTGCTTATACATAGGAAAAGAAATGTTTGTCCGCATGACAACATATTAGATTTGGCCAAATATAAAACATTATCTACTCTCATTTCTTTATTCTGTCAAAAACCTTCATTTATGTTTTTAGATATGTATCGTTGTCCGGACCTCGGCTGGTGAGGAGGGTTTAATTACGGGAGCTCGAGCTATTTTCGTTGAAGACCCCTGTTCTAAACACTGGGACCTAATATAACTAATCATATAACAGGCTCTGAAATAATTCATTTGTCTATTTTAACTGTCGTATAAGTTGACTTTATATTTCACTAACCAACGTACGGCGCCGTGTCCGGGTTGCGCAACATGAACTTATGCAATCTGCCGATAGCGAATTATCTGGCATCTTTAACTGGTTTGTGTAGATGTTAAATTCTCTCATGCATATCAAATGTACCTATAGTATGTACCTTTGGCATAGAATCTATAAGGTCAAACTTCATCTACAGTTCCAGGGTAAAGCTACATGTTAAAGATACAAACCAGTACATTGCCATTATAAAAACTGAACAAATTCTTACACCACTTTGTAATACCACATTTGTTACATGCTGATCTCATAGCGTAAGGTGTGTCAAATGGGCTTAGGTCTGTTTTAACTCTGTTAGGAATGTTTAGCACATCCTATTCTTGATACTGCACATTCACACCTTGACCTCACCTCACCAGAGGAGCCAGATGCTTTAAGCAGATGGACACATCCAGTCGATCAGTAACAAGAAATCTTTGATATGTAGGTCTCTATTTACCACGCATGACTAGTTTAATATTCAAAAGTTCAAGAAATCAAAAGGCTATACTGTAAAACACGAGCATATGCTGCACTTTCAAGCATAAATAACTGAGCATATTCCTACCTGAGTAGAGTATAGCGCAGATGTATTCGGACTCTTTTCAGTAAAAGTTGACTATATAGCATGGTTCAGACCTTCACAGCTCAACGACTGCATTTAAAATAAATCACTCCACCATTTGGGCGTCATCGCTTCTATTCATGACAGCAGGTGAATTGGGTATCCGTGCAACAGATGCAGAGGCAAAAAATGCCCGCATCCCAAAATAAATAGAGTGCGTGTTTACTATCAAAGCTTGAGGAAGAAGCTTGAATTTAGCTTAGAACCCATATAAGGTGTTTAGTAAATACTGTATACACTCATGGATCATGAGACTGGATTAATATTGATTTCAGAAAACATAACAGACGTAATAACATTTGGACATGATTGATTCCTTTTTTGAAACTGGACATGATTTGGAGCATTTACACAAGCTCCATGGAAATCCAGTTCGTTTGGGAATATATTTGTATCCTTCAAGTCATGGTTTTCCCAAAACTTGACTTACATAATCGAGTTGTATAAATCAGTAGTTCAAGTATCTGTCTAAGTGAAGAATGTATCTGACGGCTGGACGATTTTGGATAATTATCTAATTGCGATTTTTTTTTTTTAACCAATATTGCGATTTAATATGCGATTATATTTTAAGCTTTCGATTTTAATCTTCTGTATTATTCAACAAAGACAACCAACACACTATTATTATTAAACTTTTAGAATTAAACAAACTTTAAAATCATTTCCTGTAGGTCTATGTTATGATGAAAGTTGGTGAAGCATGAATTGATATGAATGATATTTTTATTTAACTGCTTTAACAAATGCCATTGCCTACGTTAACAGGTCTAAGTACAGATCTGCGTCGCAACTTGTTGCTTCCTCTGAGTCTGATTTGTGAAATTGCGATTAAATTGCGCCTTTGCGATTAACAAATTGCGTTTTGTCATATTGCGATATTATTGCAAATGCGATTAATTGTTCAGCCCTAGTCACTATGCCAGTTTTAAAGTCTGATGAATGGTTTGTGTGCCCCAGTATTAAATGGAAAAGGTTTATGGTTCAGACATCATATCTTAAAGCTCCATTAAAGGCCCAAACTCGAAATAAACAATGCAGATTATACACACACTTATGTGTTTTACATAACTAAGCAGATGATGGTTAAATGCCTCGCTCGTCCTGGGAATTAAACCCTTAACCTTTCCAGCAGCAGTCTAACACCTGAGCTACCATTTGCTTT
This sequence comes from Liobagrus marginatus, assembly GCA_028566295.1. NCBI lineage: Eukaryota > Metazoa > Chordata > Actinopteri > Siluriformes > Amblycipitidae > Liobagrus > Liobagrus marginatus. The sequence goes on from JAOUQX010000029.1 coordinate 3,717,210, forward strand.
ACGTTACTTTATTTGCGACAGCAGTAAATTTGCAACTGCTTTACGACATCGACGAATTTGTCTTGGTTTAGTATTTCCTTTGTTTATATAGATATCTTTAATAATGCAAATTCTGTTCAGTTTTATAAAAGTTGCTTATTTCCGCACAGCAACTCTTTACGCCTTCATGCAGACCCTTACTACTTCTGCTGTGGCTTATAGGTGACAGTTTACCTACCTAGAGGCGACAAGCGCCAGGCGGCTCGGCATTATTCCTGGAATAAGACGCTGCATTTTCATACACCGTCGCAAAGGGGCTTAATCATAAATGTCTCTATTGGCTATATAGGTGCACTACATATACTGTAAGAGCCATCATTGTAACCCGGATGTAGCGCATTCATATAGATAATGTGATGCTATTTGTGATTCAACCGGGAGTTTACGGAATGACGTTTTTCCTACGTTTGTGATAAATGCAGTTTCATATGCTTGACACTAGAGGCGCTAAGCCGGCTGCTTAGTAATGCCGCGCCAACTAATTTCTAAAGGCCTTTCTCGGTTGTTAACGCTGAAATTATACAATTCTTCCGTGTTTGTAGATATATGTTATTTCGTGTATTGTTTTTTGTTGCATGTCAAAAAACAAGGTCACCATACCGGATACGCCCAGATCAAATAACACACTTTGAATATTCATTCAGTTCATTTATATGTATCTCAACACGCTCTATTATATACAGTGTAGACATTTACATTCGCTTTTTACATTTACCCTATTCATTGTTCTGCTTTATCCTGAATAACCTTGTAAGCTATAAAATAAAATTCTCAGCATCATGCTCGTGGAGGTATCACATGTTGGAGGCGCCGGGGAAACCGCCGGCATCCGAAAACTACCGGCTAAAGGCTACCTATGAAGCCGCACGAGCCCCACGCAATTCTCACTCATAGTCATAGCTATTATAGTAATACTGTTTAATGTTATTTATGTCGTTATATCGGACCGGCACAGAGCATTTCTAACTAACATGTTATGTTATTTGTCTGTTGTAGCTAAACACAGGTGATTATCCTGGGGCCGCACGCGCGCGCGCGATGTTTCGCGACGATAGTATCGTTCAATGAATGACGAGATTGAGGAGTCTGAGAAAACCGAGTCTGTTAGCAAGAGTCGGCTCGGTTTCATCTTACCTGCATATCTGAATGGACGGTGAGGTTGATTGAGAATTTGGAGCAGACATGGTGAGTGGTGTGTGTGCAGATTTGCTGTCGGACATCACCCTTTCTGACTGTACAGTAACTGAATGACTCGGTGCACACGGGCTTCGGAGCTTGATTGAATCGATTCACCAGATAGCGCGTGCTACTACAGACTCGCGGAGGCTTACCGATAATATACCTTATTTAAAATATCTGATAGCGGTTTCAAATAAGACATCCTTATTGTGTACATGTGTTCAGGGTTTTTTTTTGTACTTTCTTTTGCAGAGTAACACACTCACTTGTCGCTTTAATAGGAACACCTGGAAGTGAGTGTTTATTTGTTACATAGCCTGTAAATTACTGTACTTAAGAAGCAGGGGTCATTAAGGCCCTTTCTCAAATGCCCAACAGTGGCAGTTTGGCAGTGCTGGGTCTTAAACCCCAATCCTCAGATCAACATCACAGAGCCTTAACCATTTAGGTACCCACTAGTACCCACATGAACGTGTACGCGTTCACATTCATAAATTCACGTTCAGAAATTAGTGATAAGCCTTTAATAAACTTTTAAATAAATAAGGTGCTCAAAAGTTACTGGTTGCAATTGTGTTTAAAAGAAAGGTTTGTAGACAGGACATTATCTATAATCCACAAATCTGGTGTCATCCCGATGAGGATGAATTCAACCTGGAGTATGGTTCCTCTCAATGTTTCCAAGAATGGCTTGCTCATTGGGGATTCAAAAAAAATTGTAATTGTCATTTTTTAATTCCTTTTTTTTTGCATTTCTGTAAAGCTTCTTAGAGACAATGGCTATTGTTAAAAGTGCTGTAGACATTTCAAATACTGAATTGAATTCATTCTGCTATCAGTGAGAAAATCATGGGCCAGTATTGCAGTGTATACAACCTTGCAGATACAGGATGTAGCCTGTGCACCTTAGCCTTAGATCCTTGTTCTGTTTAAGGTTTTGAAATGTTTTTCTACCCACCACAGGTGTAAACATTGATTATTTAGACCTGATTATTATTTAGATCTGATTATTTACTCAGAAGCAGTGGAGAGAAGCACTCAAAAGCCTGGCCATTTTATCGGATTTTCTCATCAAAAAAGAAAATCCCAAATCAGCAAGTTTCCAAACTTCTCTGATCAGGTACCAGCAACATTGTCAGGGTAAAAGCTTAAGGGAAATATTTTCTGGAAGATTGGATGTCACCTCGGTCTTGTTATCACTATTCATTTGTCTGAAGCTGTTGGTTAAATAACAGGTGCAAATATTTTTAATTAAGACTATTATAATGAATAATTCTGCATAAACATAACGGTTGTGTTTTTCACAGGTACTGTGTCGTTGGTTTTTCTCTTATTGCGTAAATGTACAGTAATTTGGAAATAAGGAATAGGGGAATATAGGAATAAGGAAATGTGCGGAAAATAGATTTTACCACACGGTGGCAGCAGAGACCGTCTTTCAGAGACTGGTTAATCAAACCCACGTGACTGTTCCTTTATTTATTTATCTTTTTCATATTGAAATCACAGATAAAGTGCACATATCCTAATGTTATAGGTTTAGATATGAGTAAAAATGTTCATAATACACTGCGATGTTTGTAGGAAAACCATTTTTGTGTTCTTGCGGGAAAACGACATGCTGAATCAGCAATACTTAGCCCATTTATTTTATTTAAAATGACAATACATAATAAGAATAATTACATCATCAAACAAAAGAAATACAGGTAAACAATTAATAAATAGCACGTCTCCGAAAAAGTAGACAATATAACACAATAATCAAACGTGTTTACATATAACTATACAAAATCATAAACAAAACGTCTCTGAAAATGAATGGGACTGGATAACACACGAAACGTGTTTACAAGTAAACAAAAAAGAAATAAATAACACGCCCCTAAAATGAGACTATAACACAAAATGTGTGTACAAGTAAACAATTAACAAATAACACGCCCCTAAAAATGAGACTGTGTAACACATTAAACGTGATTACAAATAAACAAACCAAAAAATGTATAACACGTCCCTAAAAACAAGACTGCATAAAACATTAAACGTGTTTACTAGTAAACAAAAATAAACAACTATATATATGCACAATAATTAAATAATAAATACAATAACTGTATATATATATATATTTATATATACACATAATACAACATAGTGTATATACATATATAATACAACATATATATTTATATATACACATAATACAACATAGTGTATATACATATATAATACAACATAGTGTATATATAAGACACAACATAGTGTGCTTACAAGTATAATGATCTGCACACACTCAGAACACTGAAGTAGACGTGCACATGTGTTACACTGGACAACCCACAGGGTTTTACATAGGCGTTTTCCACAAGCCCCTCACCCCAGTTCACCCCAAACCGAATAACCTCGTTATTTACAGGTCACGCGCAGGATCTCTTAAGAAAACGAACCGATAGATACAACCGAGCGAATTTTGACAACGCGAATGCAGTATACAATACTTAAGTAAAAATTGACTTGAATAATTATTAAGTCAGCACGCTATACATAATTGCAAATATTTGCAACACATTTATGGGCTATTTTTTTTTTTTACATTATTGAAAGAATTAGCATGAAGAAGAATGTGCAGCTACCACGGTCTCCACATAGGCTGAGAGGCAGCCTGCGGCGCGTCCAGAGCGCTCTCCAGTGTGACGCTCGCGCGCTTTTCTTTTCGAGTTATATCGATCCATTTCCGGCTCAGACGACGCTCGTTCTTGACCGGTGAGAGCGTATTGAAGGTGCGAGCACTGCACGTGCGGCAGGACGTCGAGTTCGAACTCTGCGACTGCTGAACAAAGTCGTGCACGAGCGCGCAAGTTTGTCGGTCGAGGCTCGTGCGCGGAAGGAGCGCGGACATGCGCTGCAGGCATGCTTCATAGCCCTCTCGGTAACTCACTGAAACATCTGGAGACCAAAATAAAGAACACGTGCACTTTAGTTAGCTTTGAGATAGAGATGTATGATACTATATTAGATTAAATGGGAAGGAAAGAAAAGCAAAGACGAAGAGAATAGAGCGCACCGTTAGTCGGAGTTTTAGGGACATCAGCCAGGAATTTGACCGTCAGTTCCAGTATGTCTGCTTTCTCAAGCTTCGAGTAGCGACAGTTCTGAAACAGAACACAAATGGAAAATGAACTCAAACTGCAAAAAAACTATTAAGCACATTGTATTTTTTAAAATAGCTTTGATTTTGTAAATAAAAGCTGAATTCTACTTACATCTTTTCCCATCAGAGGAACGATGAGGTTTTTAAGCTGGTTGAGGCATTCGTTGATGCGCGCTCGTCTGCGCTTCTCCAGCAGTGGTTTTAACGTTTTTCGCAGCTCTGTTGCTTCTTTCCTCATGGCCACCGTACTGGAACTACGATTCAGGAAAGACACAGCCGGAGTCATTCTCGATTCTTGCAGAGAGCTTCTCTTTTCTTGCGACGAGAGGATTCTGCCTGAGATGCGCACGGCGCGCGCTATTTACCCACACTCAGCGCGTCATGGGAACGCCCACACCAAGCCACGCGCGCGTGCGCGCTCATACCCACGCTAAAGTTTTGAGGCGCACAACAATAGACTGGCGCTTGAAATCTGTTCACGTGATCCTATTTCATTAATTGATGTTACCAAGCACGTTTTGATGTCCCTATTTAATTTAAAATTCGAGGTCTATGCTGTAATAGCCAACACCAAATAATTTCTATCATGATTGCTTTTAAATCTGTATCCAGGAATGACATGTGATGTGTTTTTATCTAAGGTATTTTGTTGTATAGTATAGTATTCTAGAGTGTAATTAAATATTATCTGGATTTGTAACACTAAAGACTATTTCACATACATAAACTGCAACCAACAACTGAAAACAGAACCTTAATCGAAGTCTATGTTAATGCATACAATATATAACTTAGAACCATATAGTATTTGTAAAGTACTAATAATAGTATTTAATAATATATAGAGAGAGGGCATTGTCAGACAAAAAGGAGGGAACACATTGAATGGGTAAAGAAAATGGATGTGCAATGGGCCCGTGGGGGGGGGCGGTCGGGGGGTTGTTGAATATCTATAATTTAAATTTCAAGCACAGATCCCCAAGCCAAGCCATTCTAAACTACATCTGCTTGTAAAATTTGATCGACAATAGTTTTTTTTTCCAACTAACGGGTTTGTGTGATGACGTAGCCGTTCACCTGCATCCATGGCGCGCGAGGTAGGGTGTGTGTGTGTGTGTGTGTGTGTGTGTGTGTGTGTGTGTGTGTGTGTGTGTGTGTGTTGGGGGCACGGTATTGAATGACGCCTTTAGGTTTGTGGTAGATTTAGGGTATAGTGTCTACTAATCCATATGATTAAAAAGTCCAGAACATGACATTCAACATGTAAGCGTTTTACGCACAAGAAGGCAATCTTCTGTTTGCGTTTTGGGTATCCTGGCTACAACGCACGACCTAAAAAGCGTCGTATTTGTGCACAAAACATTTGAGTCGACTTCGCTGCATACACGAGAGCTTTGTGTAGTGCGCACACGGAGATGTTTTCAGTTTGTAACCTGCGCATCCCCACGGGATCCACCGTCCAGCACGCGTCATGGTGAGGGCACCAGATGGCCTCCTAACTATCCACCCCCTCCCTTTTGAGACGTAATAGTCATGCTATTTCTTATGTGAGTGAGTGTGCATACACTTGTTTTTTTTTTTTTTTTTTTATATTTGGCGTCTGTGGCCCATCTGCATGTCTGTCACCAATGGATTTGGATTTCAGATGATCAGACAAAAGAAGGAGCGTTTCTTGGTGTTTGCCGCCTGCTCATTGGTTGGATGTTACCTTGGGAACTTTACGGCTATTAATGACGAACGGCGAGTTGGGACAAAGCGACGCGTGTTTTCCATTTTTATGTCTGGGAAAAACAAACTGATTGTGGGAAAAGGCTTTAGATGTCTAGTAAAATACCCATCACATATTTTTATAAATTTGTTCAAAAGAATGTGTAATTATGTAAAATATCACAAAATATACCCTTAGGGTTAGCGTTAAATGCGATTCTTTGTTTTCCAGATGTAATTATATATGTTTATTGGTAGTCGTGCGCATTCATCTATGCGCAAAACTGTACGCAACTCTGTTCAGAACGCTGGCGCGTGGATACACCCGGCTCATTTGTTTGTTGTGTTGATAAACGAAGAGTTACGGCTTAGTTTTATATTTATGTTTGAATTTTTCCAAGGTCATAAGAATTGTACAAGCAAACACAAGGGAGCGACAGAGGCCCCCACGCGCAATAGCTTGTAACCGATGCGCGCTCTCCACGCGCCCTAATTCCCTGCGGGCTCCATAATCACCGAACGCACGAGCCATTCGGCGCGGGCACAGAATTGTTAACATGAGAACTTTTTTTTCATGGATTGCGTTCGGTTGGGGTTTTCTTTTGTCCTAAGAAACGCATTTTTAGCGTGGGTCCGCATCTGTGAATGCGCAACTGGAGAGCACGTGTTTGACAAGGTTGGCTGTTTCCAGGTTAACGAACACGTGTGTTGAGTGAACAGCAATAAGATATGCCATTTAAACCGCCTTTAAAAATAAAAAACCCAACCATTGCGGTTGAACAATACACTTCTACATCAGCCACGCTTTTGTATGTTGGAAGAAAGCGACGCACAACGTTTACGCTCAGATATTTATATTAAATTCAGATAGATACACGCATTTCGATAGATAGATAGATAGATAGATAGATAGATAGATAGATAGATAGATAGATAGATAGATAGATAGATAGACAAACAGTTAGATAGATAGATAGATAGA
>JAOUQX010000029.1:3729522-3745699 GCA_028566295.1 Liobagrus marginatus
ACATATATATACATATATAAATATATATATCTTTCCACATACATACACAGGCCACATTTAGGTCATTCCATATGTTTTCCATTGGGATTCCCTTGGGCCCTGACTGGGCTATTGCAAGTTTTTCATTTTAATTTTTCATGTGGGCTTTGGCTCATTGTAATGTTAGAATGTAAAATTTCTTGCAAAATTTTTAGCTTTTTAGCATTTTGACAGGGGACAGAAGGTTTTGTGACAACATATCTTGCTACGTAGAGCTATTCATCTTTCCATTTATCTAGACAAGCACCTCTGGCCCAGATGAAGAGAAACAAGAACAATGCTACCCCCACCATGCTTCACTGTCGTATAGTATTCTTTAGATAATGCTATGAATTGGCTTTGCAACAAAAGTAGCTTTTAGATTTAAGGCCAAAAAGTTCAACCTTTGTCTTGTCAGACCAAAACACATTTGACCACATGGTTTGGGGTGACTGAATTAATCTTTTGCCATAATTCCAATATACTTACATATATTAATTTTTTTAAGAAACTGCTTTTGCCTTGTCACCCTACCCTACATCCCAGACTGGTGTACCATCCAGGAGATGGTAATTGTATGCAAGGAGTTAGCAGTAGAAATTCCTGCAGTTCTTTTTAAGTAAGTAAGTAAGTTTTATCCTCATCCAGTCATCATCTTTGGAAGGTCTTCCTGATCTTTGCAATGTCTCTGTGGTGCCACATTTTCTTCAATCATTGAGAACAGTTCATCTGCTTTTATATCCCCCTTTTAAATGGTACCTTTACGCAATTAAGACTCACATTTTCTGTTGCAACTCTATGGCCCATGGCTCTGAGTAGAATGCAACACCAAACATTTAAGCAAATACTAAATCAATAGCTGACTTTTATCTGGTTTAAATCAGAATCACTTTAATTGATGGTATGTGAATGCCATTTATCTACAGATCTAATTTTGAATGAGACTGGTCAACTTTGAGTTAGACAGTTAGAGCCCCCATTATGTAAGGGTGTGCAGATTTATGCATAAAGGGGGTTATAGGGTCTCTAATTTAAAATGTTTACTAATATTAAATTCTTCCATTTTTTTAGTCGGGATATTTGTTTGTTGGATGATGCCATGAATTATGTAACAAATCTAACATTTATGTTTTTGTTATTTCTGTCGTTGAATATTTTTTTTTAAAGGGTGTGCAGACTTTTCATATCCACTGTAAAATAAGCACAAAATTCTACCTAAGTTAAAGGTTGTAAAATTAAATCAAATGGAAAAGTACAAGGGGAATACTTCTGATAGACACCACTGCTTTTCTCATGATTCCTTTTTTTTTTTTTTAAGTATTATATCTGAAATGAGATTTCCAAACGAGTACATGAGCACACATATAAGTTGTCTACACACTTTATTAATGGCTATATTTTATATAGATCACAAACTCTATAGAAATGTACATTTACAGCATTTAGAAGATGCTCTTATCCAGAGTGACTTACAATTGAGCAGTAGAGGGTTAAGGGCCGTACTCAGGGGCCCAGCAGTGGTAGCTTGGCAGTGCTGGGAATCGAACCCTGATCTTCAGCTCAGCAGTCCAACCCCTTAACCATTCAGCTACCAGTTCCCCTCCAAAAAAATAATTACAGACTTTTTGGCAGCTATATTTTTCAGATACAAATACTCTTTTTGTTTTTCTTTTTTTTTTGGTAAAAAAAAAACATAAGTAGAAAATGTATAGATTTAACGCAACATTACATGTCCCACATATGACAAATACGAAAATGTGGGGTTTTCATTGATTGAGAGCATTTTTGTTGGACTTATCGAGCATAGGGCCATGCACTAAAAAAAATCCAATTTCCAGAAAACTTAAGAAGCAATATAAGCAGTCTTTAGATGTTTATGCTCACCTATTCTTAATCCAGCCCATGTCCAAACACATTTTTCGAAAGTGTGTTTCTCTAAATTAAAGTTAAAGTTCATCTCTGTATAGCTCGTATAGGGAACAGGCACTTTTGTTGAATACAATTATTGTCTCAGAACACCTTTAAATAAAACGCTTGTTTCCTTTCTGTAACAAGGGAGGAAGACATTCGAAGGTGAGTCACTTAAATCCATTTGTGAAAGATTGATTTAATAAAATCCCAAAAACATATACATAAATATTGAGAGAATTTAATGTCTCTTCTGTTTCTATTTTTTTTTTTTTAACTTGGTTTTATTGACCAACTATAACCAACTCATTGCTAATTTATGTTGATTATGTGGTTGGTAAACAGCCATTGTTTCTTTCCGCAAAAATCTTAACGCTTAACAATTCAGCACTCATAATCATTTTCTATCTTTTCTTATGTATCAATAATAAACCCTATATAGAGAAAAATAAATATGGTATCGAATGCTGATGTAGAAAAATGTTGTTTTCAAATGTATTAACAAAAATCACATGAGCGTTTTATTGTTTACGACATGATAATATCTAACGTTTTAATGTACAAAATCCCATTCTATTTCACACGGCTTCCTTTTTTTCATTTCACCTATTTATTTTAAGCCTTAGATTTCATCGCATCTGACAGTCGAGTACCTGTTTATGAGACAATAGACAATTACAGAAAAGAAAAGCTTTTATGATGAGTACATTAATATAAACCTCAGTTGTCCAAACTGTTGCTGAACTGTGGAATAAACAGTAGATTATGTAGATTAAGTAGATTAAGTAAATTCCTATATGCAACATCTTTTGCTGTTTGTGTTATTTTTTAACTGTGTATTCATCACAATAAATTACAGAATATCAACTGTATTGCAGACGAAGCTTGATTTGATTAAATAAAGCAAACCAACTCACAGATAACTTCAAATATTTTTTATTGTTTGATTCACAATACAATTGAAATGTCACATACAGTAGCTATTCACTTTATTCAAGTCTGCCTGCTTATTACATGTGCAGCATTTGGCAGATGCTCTTATGCAGAGAAACTTACATTTATCCCACTGAGCAGTTGAGGGCCTTGCTCAGGGGCCCAGCAGTGGTAGCTTGGCAGCGGTACAACACCTTAACCACTGATCTACCACTTCCCCAATTTGAAAGTAACACACAGTGTTTACAAATTCATTGCACAGATCAGATTAAGTCACAAGTCAATCGTGCAAACCTCATAAAATACATTCTAACCCGTGGGGTTTACAATGGTGTTGTTTACAACTCGTATGTCTTGACACCCCAGAGAGGATTGCATTAAGTCATTAACATTCTATTTCTATATATGATCTGTGCTTTCTGGCTCTTTTTATTTTTTTCAATCGAGCGCCAGAATTGAAAGCTTATCACGTATGTATTGACACACTAAAATACATTTTAACATTTACATATATACAAAGTTCACGGTGAGTCGTTATCTCGAGTTCGAGCCTTGTTCGGGGATCTACCACGGTCTCCACATGGTTTCAGTGGCGTCTTGCGGCGCAGCTTCAGCTCTGCTGGAGGTTGGTCCAGTGATGCTAGAGTTTTCTGTTCGACGGACGTTGTTGGATTTCAGGCTAAGAAGTCGCTCGTGCTGGATCGGCGAGAGCGCGCTGGAGGCGCGAGCGTTGCACGCGCGGCAGGCGGGCGAGCTCGAGAACTTCGACCGCTGGATGAAGTCGTCCACGCGCGCGCAGGTTTCAGGGTCGAGGCTCGTGCGCGGGAGGAGCGCAGAGACTCGTTGCAGGCACGCTTCATAGCCTTCACTGTAACTGTCTGCTTGGGCTGGTGGGTGGGGGGGGGGGGAGTAAAGAGAGAAAAAAAATTAGATATGCCGTCTGGGACGAATTGTACAATATTCTTTATATATATATGAATATATTTGAACTCACCTTTAACTGGTGAAGACGGAAGTTCTCTAAGAAACCGAACAGTCATTTCCAAGATGTCGGCTTTCTCCAGCTTTGAGTAGCGGGAAGTCTAAAGATAGAGAAGGAAATACGAAACGTTAGGGAACCATTCTCATGAATAAAATAACCAAACCTTAATATAGGTCATGAATTTCTACCTTTAGAGTTGCTTACTTACATCTTTGCCAACCAAGGGGACTATCAGCTCCTTTAACTTGTTGAGGCTCTCATTGATGCGCGCGCGCCTTTTCTTCTCCAATAGAGGTTTGAGAGTCTGCAAGAAAGAGGCGGGAAACAACATAAATGACATGAAAATAGTAAACACAAAACACAAAAGGACCTTTGCGTCAGTGCTGATTAAAAAAATAATTTAAAAAAAGGTCACCTTTCTCAGTTCGTTTGCCTCTTTTTTTTGAGCCACAGTCATTGTGGAGCCGAACGAGTATGTCGAGTCAGTCATGATGTTTGGAGTCATGTTTCTATTGAGCCTTTTTTATTTCAGATATGAGCTCGTAAGTCTTGAGTGGTTTGTGGTTATTGAGGCAGGACTCCTGTCTTATATAGCAGCCTCGGGCGTCGGGGGCGTGTCCGAAATCTATTGTGGATCAATGTTGTAAAGAAGGGTGAAGCTGAAGACCCCGCGCGCTTTTTTTTTTTTACAGCCATCTGTTTGCTGACTGGATGGCTGAATTTTAATCTGAACTGGTGGCACGCGCCGGACTGTTCCGATCATATGCGTGTGTAACCGTATCACTTTTACATGATTCATTAAGTATTTTAAACACTTCAACCCCGCTTTAAAAGACAGATGACTTAATAGTCACATGACGTGTAACTTACACTTGTTTTAAACACTCGATGTTTTTAAACATCATGGTTCTTAAACACACTGTTTCGTACATTTTCGACATGTAATTGACTTAATCCCAAATAGCGCATGCGAATTTGTTAAGGAGCCACGTGGTCTTAATTTTTCAAGTGTTTCCGACTCTAATAGGGTGTGTGATGTTATTTTTCAGAAGCACTGTAGGATCCGTTTTCAAATTGTAATTTTATTTATTTAGCAAAATAAATCATTCTTTTTACTCATGTCAATGTTGATTTTAGGTTCACGTGATATTGGGTTTTGTTTTGTTTTTTTCTTTAATTGGTACACACGATTCAAATCCAATAAAATATGCATGCGTAGAAGCGGTATACAAATGATATAAACAGTTCATGGACTCAAAGTTTCTTTCTGAATCACACGCAAGACCAAAAACGTTCATCGTAAGAAACCCGTTGTCTATAATAGATTCGGTTCTCACGCGATCGGCACGAGCCATTAATGCGCGCCAGATGGACATCTATCCAATGCGCGTCATTGTGCCACTCACCAACCCCCTACATATCTTTCCTTCTTGTAACCTGTTCACTATACATACACCTAAAGTGTGGGCGAATGCTATTGATGTTTACTAATGCAAATATCAAACATTCAATTATTCTTAGAAGTAATAGTAGTGCGGAATTGTATTGATAAAAACGTCTCTGTTGCGCGTCTCGTGCGTAACGATGGAACAGTTCAACTTGCGAGCTTCTTGTTATCCGACCCCTGATGGGAAAACACCCAAATGATTATTTCAGTTTGACGCCGTCTTTGTGCATATTTATAGCGTGGGTATGCCATCTGTCTGTGTTAGAGGCCAGACCCGAGCCCACCCTGGTACTGCACCAGTTCCACGGACACATGAGGAACATACGCAAATTATGCACCTTAAGCATTATTCTAATGATAAATGACGCAGCTTGGCTTATTGATTTGACTTTGACTTTTAAGTATATCAATAATTTACATAGATTTTGCCCAGAGCAAGTCAGTGTTTATATTTTTGTATTCTTAAAACTGTCTTAAAATTCATAGTGGTTAAATATCATTGCAGAACACACACAATTTTGTGTATGTGACCAATAGGATAATATTTAACCTATGTAGATGTACCTAACCCTATTCATTCGACTGTACATTCTTTGCTTTTGACTCATGGTTCATAGTGTTCCTATAATAATCCACAGTTTTGATGAATTTTGGACTTACAATATAAAAGTACAATATAAAAGTACAATATAGAATTAGAACAAGTCAAACCATGAATTTTTCCTAGATTGGGCCCCAGAGTTGAAACCAGTCTAATTTAAGACACACACAATCTTAAACATTCATTCCGAACTATACGCTCAATTTAGAAAAGTTAATCAATGTAAACTGTTTTAGTTTAGAAGACTCCAGAAAGTCTAAAGAAACGTCTATGATTAAGGAAGGAGAACACTGTTGTTCAGGATTTAACCATAGACCATGAAACTGGGAGAAGCCAACAACAACAATACCTAACAAATACCTCTGGAAATATTCTGGCATATTATGAAACAAATCAAATTCTGTCAAAACCAATCCCAATGGAGTGAAGTGAACTAGTATTATGAATGAGTACAATTCTTAGTTCAACACTTAGTTTCCAATGCCCCTAGAGCATTGGTTCTCAAATTGGAACCCTAGTACTTCCCAGATTCCATGAAGTACATGCAATGGATTTGTGTGGGAAAACACAGTGTTAAAAATTACTCAAATTATCCAAATTTTACACTTCCAAACGTATTGTTTTACTAAAAGTGAACAGTGTTTTTCTAATCTTTAGCTGTTTAGTTTTTGGTTGCCTGTGCCCACTGTAGCTTCTGTTTTTGCTTTAAGAGACTCCATTCTTCTGGGAAGGGTTTCCACTAGATTTGGGAGTATGTCTGTAGTAAGCATTTGTTTCTATTGAGCCGCAAGAGAATTAGTGAGCCAAGAAGGCCTAGACTTCCAACTCATTCCAAAGGTATTTAGTGGGATTGCCATCGGGGCAGGTCACTTGAGTTGCTCTGCACGTACATTGGCAACCCATGTCTTTATGGACCTCCCTTTCACTGCTCAAAGGGGCATTGAAAGGAAATTATATAAAGACACACTAGACTGTGGCAACAGTTTGGTGAAGGGTTTGATTGGCAGGTGTTTTTTTGGTTGTGTTTTTTTCCACTAACTGTATGACTTAGAGTCATATATAATAGTGACTACTTTCATTTTAATTAACTCGATTTGGTTGATGGATATTCTAGCAATGCTATTAATATGAGTTTTAAATGTAAATAAATTCATATTCTCTAATAGACAGGTGTTATCACTATTTTTGACAGCACTAGATATATATGGTTGAATTATTAGTTTTTGTAAAATTGGTTCATTTTACAAATTTGCCTGTTTGAAATGCCAAATATAGGAATAATGAAAATAAACATGTTATGAATCATGCAATGTTATTTATCTGGTGAACAACGTCTTTCCAAACATATTTGATCGTTGAACCTCTGCTTTTGCCTAGACAGAAAAATGTAGAAGAAGATAAGCTTTTGCTATATCATATAGTGTACTATGTTCTATTTTAATGTAAATGTATTAAAAAATGTTTATGGCAAACATAAGTCATAAGACCAAGACTCACCAAAAATGGACAGAATGGATGAGGAAATTTCACCTAGCTGCTATGCATACAAGTCTATATGATCTCCTTCTGATGTAATCCTCTTAAAAATTTGTCATGTAAGAGGGGTCATTGTATAAACACTGTGAGGCAGTCCTAAAAACATTCAATAATTCATGTTGAAGAATTCTCTATTTAATGCATCACTTAAAATATATTTAAAATCTGACTTTTAAAAACACTATCTCTTCTACAATATTCACTTTTACTCAGTTCATAGGAATTACACTTCCATACCAAAAATAACAAAAGGACCGTCAATATTTAAGCTAATACATTATAGCTGACGGTCTTCATTTCTACTATTACCTTGTCAGAATATGATAGTAGTTGTTTAATTTATAACGTGTTTTTTCACCTTAGATGGACACAGTGTTACATTTGAAACATGTCCTCATTTGACAGAGAGACATGAGGTAGGACGCTCAGCATCAAGCTTATGGTGTCCTAATTAAGCAAACCAAATCTATTTTCAAGCTGCCCAAGCCTAAACCAATGCTATGTTGTGAACACCTGTTATTGTGTTAAGGTGTGCTGCTGGGCCCCTGAGCAAGGCCCTTAACCCTCAACTGCTCGGTTGTAAGTCGCTCTGGATAAGAGCGTCTGCTATATACTGTAAATGTGTGCTGTGTGTAAAGGTCATATGTGCTACGTGGGTTGTAGTGTACTCAGAAGTAACACATTTGTTTAAGCACTAGGCTTTTTGTATGAGTGTGTGTGGGGGGGGGGGCAATAGGGGTTGGTTTCATATGGCGTTTTGGTTATTTTTTCAGTCCAAACAATCTGACTTCATATAATTTATTTGCTATAAACCCCAGCCCAAGCCCATAGGTGATCAAGGGTTCATGAACATCCAATAGCCAGACATTTGTCCGTCGTACAAGCGTTCATAATGGCATCAGTATACACAATTTGCCTTTAATTACACAAAAACCCAAGCCAAACAAAAAGCCAAATAGAGTGAACATCTGTTGATGTGTAACTTTATGCACAAACGTCTTTTCCCCCTTGGACATTATGTGACGTCGTGCAACATCGCTATCTTGTCCACCAATAGAATTGCAAGATTTTCTCCCACCTCAGGCTTTCAGTCCACATGATGCTCCTGAAGTCGAAATATACTTCGCATCTTTAGTCAGTTATCAATGATGGTCACACACACACACTCACACACACATATAGTAAAGTATCGTAACTATGTTTTTCTATCCTAAGCATGCTAGAAAAAGAAGCGCATGTTTTTTTTTAAAACGTGCGCCTTGAGCTAAGGTCTCGAGGGTGCTTTATGGGGTCATATTTAAAGCACGAGGACGGCACGAGCCACCCAGACAAAAGAGCAGATGGCACTGCAATTATATATAATGAATTATAGAGACGAGTAGGCAGCTAACTCGTGCGTTTTCCATTTTCCATATAATGATAAGTGTAAATGCAGTCTATAGGTGTCTGGATGTTAAAATGTCCAATAAAAACAGGTGCAGATCAATCTGTACACAAAATCGGTAAACAGGACAAAAACGCAGGCCATGCAACATATTTTGGCTAAGAAAAGAAAATAAGGGCGGGACTTATTACAATTAAAATACATTTGGGACAATGTATATTGTTAAAAGGTGCTTTATTAAAAAAAATAAAATCAAATTGAATTTAATGCTTCAAGCTTTTTTTTATTTAGCCTAATCTACATATGGGCACGCATTGCTGGGATCCGTTGCTAAATTCTTTTTATATACATGTATACTGAATAAATTGCTTTCAAGTCTCTAAACTGGTTCACGTGGTCCAATGAAGGGCGGATAACTGCCCCGCCCACAGAGCGCGTGCCCCCGTTTCATTTGCGCTCAAGCTCCGTGACAGAAAGCGCGCTAGATACAAGCGCACGCGCCTGATACACACACCTCCAGTATTACGCATGCAGAATGGCGGAGAAAAGAAGCGCGTGCATGGTGAGTACTATTTCAAAAAAAAAATAATCCAAATTTTCTATGGTAAAAGAAAATGCCTTTGAATCATTTTATTACCGTAATCTATTCGTTTGAAGGAAATTGCACTGCTTGGTTCATATTAGTTTGTTAGCCTGTTATAATCATGCAAAAAAGGCGTGGTTCTGGTGTCTGTTTCTAAAATGCTTTTGATTTAATGAATCATATATCATTTGCAAGACATATCATACATGATACACAAGGAAAGGTGCTTAAAGCCTTTTAAATAATGCACTTATAATGCATGCCTTAAGGGTTGTTTGGGCAGCTGTCTAGAGGAATCTTTAAATAGTTCTGTGTAAAACTCTACTACAGCATGTTTCCCTATCAGAAAAAAATCATTCAAATTTATGAATATCAGAAATCTCTTGTTTTTTAATTTAACTAATCTAATTTACCCAACAATTAATTTGTTTCCTGAAATTACAGCACAGGTGAACCCACCTGCAACTGTGGTAGGTCATAAAGATCTTCAAGCAAGCATGCAAAGCTGTTTTTGAGATAACTGTGTAATATAGTTATTACACTAAAAAATTGTACAATTTTTCTTTGGGAATATGTTAAACGTTACCTGCATAATATAGAAATTTACTCATACTTTAGTTTAGTTCAGTGCAGATGTTCTCAATTTTTTTTTTACAAGATGTTTTACAGCTGACCCCCAACCCTAAAACAAATTTCATTGCCTTACTTAGAAATGAACTCAGAAAAAAATTAGGAGTATTTACAGTAATTGTGTCATTACTGATAAATGTCTACAGTAACATTTTTGTATTTATTGATGTCAAAAAGATTTTGAATCCGGAATTTTACATTCACAGAGACGCTGTTTATTATATAAGTTAAGGTGTAGTTCAACATTAATAGCAAAATAATTTCACATCTGAAGCAAAAAATGTAACCCCTGGCTTTGCTTCAGTGATTCATCAGAGTCACCCCATGGGCTTAACCCTAATCCTAACCCTAACTCATCAAATTTTGAATAGGAAATTGACAACTCTAGGATATACATCTGTACAATTAACTTCAACACAAATGTACATTTTAGAAGTGGCTGATTGAACCATTCATAATTTTGTAAGATGCCTTTCTCATGTTCTTATGTTTTAAGACATCAACAATACATACACAAAAACAACAAAAAATAGATAAGAGCCTTACTCCATGGTGATAATGCATTAAAGTTGTTTTATTCCATTTTTTATTAAACATTTCTGAATTTGTTTAATCACTAAACATATTGTGGTTGTACATCAGCCTATATTACCTGATATGAGATTTATGAAATGGCACATGGCTACTTCTTATACAGGGTCTATAATATCATGCTCTGCCTCACATTAAGGTATATAATAGCAACCTTAATATTTCAACATATTAATGCAGTTCTCTATCAGAATGTTTGTACCTAACAACTCCAGAGTTTTGGTGTTGACGCTGAACTCCATGTAATAAACCTAAGATGGAAATGATTGTGTGCATGTGAATGAGATGGACTGCAAGCGACTGGCATTCTATTCAGGTAAACTCTTCTGCCTCAGTTACTGAAGATAATTAAATCATCATCATCCTCATTTTCAATTGTATACATACTGTACTTTATTTGAATTGTAGTACACTATATATATCTTCTTTCTAGTTAATATATTTTTATTATATTCTTATTATATTACATATTGTAAATACTTACTTAATATGTATGGATATTGTTGTGTGTGTGTGTGTGTGTGTGTGTGTGTTTGTGTGTCTGTGTGTGTGTGTGTGTGTGTGTGTGTGGGTGTGTGTGTGTGTGTCATAAATAAATACTTTTTTGCTCTCTTTGGGGTTTGTGTCTTCTTTGAACACATACACAAACAAAAAATAAAAGAAACATTTTTTTCTCTTGTGTCTGTGTTTTTTCAAAGGGTCTCCTGGATTTTTAAAATGCTCTTTCTTTTACATACCTCATTAATATAATCAGGTTATGCAATAACAAGAAATGCTTTTAGTGTATGTGGGCCCATATATTCCCAGACAAAGAGGATGAGAATGTTTACAAGGGAATTACAGAATGCATTAAAGACAGCTCCTGCACAGGGCAAAGTGTTGTATATAACTGCACAACAGTGTAAAAAGACAAGAGGGAAAAACATAATGCATAGAAATATCCATAGGAACCAATTAAACAACAGAAATACCCACACATGCAAACTGTCGATCTGACGAATGATCAGATTAAAAAATGAAAAATGAAGCTGCATGTAAAAATATTTCTTTTAAAAGGTATTAAAAAAAAATTTTTTATGGTATGAAGCCTTTCTTATAAGATTGTTTACAGCCATAATAAGCACATCTGAAACGTATGCATAATTATATTTAAAATATGCTTTTCAAATTTGATGTACAATATTTCTTAAATAGCATGTCTCTTTTATATGGTATTTTACATTTATATAGACGTTATACAATGATATCCAGAGTTATTTTCTCACCGGAAATAACCATATATTAAGATTTTCATATAATAATTCCGTACAATATTAACAAATGCAATTACAGGACGCTGCTGTTCCAGCTTCCTGTCTTACGTCTCAACGTGGTGTGTGTGTGTGCGTGTGCGTGTGTGTGTGTGTGTATGTGTGTGTGTGTGTGTGTAAAGATTAAAGCTCCCGCTCTCACGCTTTAGGGATCAGGCCTGTTTTGTTCTGGTTTCAACTGCGACAGCAGCAGATGGCACTTTTCCGTTGGCGCTTTCTGACTCCTGACGCTGATAATTGGAGGGAAATTTGAATAACTGTCACGAGTCTGACGCGTGCGACTTATAATTCCAGCTTTTCCCACGCCACGGCTGAACAACTCTCAGCACACTGGAGATCATCTGCTGGGTACAAAGGAGAAACACAAGG
Source organism: Liobagrus marginatus (assembly GCA_028566295.1). Taxonomy (NCBI): domain Eukaryota; kingdom Metazoa; phylum Chordata; class Actinopteri; order Siluriformes; family Amblycipitidae; genus Liobagrus; species Liobagrus marginatus. The sequence continues at coordinate 3,741,815 of JAOUQX010000029.1, forward strand.
GAATTATACTAAACCACAGAAATTCTAAATACCATGTTGTTTTTGTATATGGGTGTGTGCCTCGACGTTAATATAATATTAATAATAATAATATTAATAATAATAATAATAATATGATTATGATGATGATCATAATAATGCTATAAAATATACACTTTTATGCATTTACGAATATTAAGCTATTAGGCACAGATTTTTAGCATTTCATAATTTAAACATTAACTTTTTTTTTTAATAATTTGTTTATGATTGTAAATTGTATTTTTGATAAACTGATAGATTATCACCATATTAATTAAATATCGATATTATTTTAACTCTCAGGAACTTGCAGAAGTGAGCATAAGGTTAAGTTTATGCTTATTGTGAACAATTCCCTGTGGTCTTTTGGGACTTGTTGCGACCTTCCTGAGGAATGAGCCGCCATAAGCCTGGCGCGTGCCGCTCAATATTTGATAAGTGCATGACGAGGAGGGATGGAGAGGATGAGGTGGGGGTGGGTGTGGGTCGTCGCCAAGAGTGGTGGGGGTTGTTATAAGTGTTTGGCACGCGCCAGGCACGAGCTTCAATGCCCCTCCCGAGGGAGTTTAACTACATAAAAGCGGCTCGAGCGTAAAAAAAAAAGCGGCTGGAGGGTCTGGAGGCGTGGCGTTTTTCTTGGCTAATAAAGGTAGTAATACAATCAAATAAAAATGGGTAAAATGTTTTTCTATATAATTATGCGTGTTGCAGCTTATAATTTAATATGCCGCAGTTTAATTAAATGTGATACGCATCAAGTATGTGCAATAAATCATATTAGTGCATTTTAATGGTATGTCGGATTAAAAATTTTTTTTTTGCACTCTGGTGAGTAAATAAAATAATTCAACATTTTGTTTAAGACAAGTCTGCCATCTATTGGCTTCAAAGGGTACAGTATGTTTCATGGTAGCCCCCTGACACAAATATAACATTTCTGAAAACACAAAATGTTATAACAAAAAACTAAAAGTAAACCCCAAAACAATGAAAACTTGCCATAGTTCAACATATTAAACGAAAAAAATTCGTAATATTAAAAATTGAGTATATAAAATTAAAATCAATTTCACTTTTAAGGACAAAAATCTACGTTTTGAGTAGCACTAATTGAGTAATGTCGTATTTGCGGCTCGCGGGCGGCGAGTGATCTCTTGTAAACATGGCGTTGTTTCCACGCGCTGCCCCTTTAACGCTGAGTAAGGCAGGTAACAACCAAAGTAGCCAATTCTCCTCCCCTTCATCGATTATTTAACAAGTTGTTGAGGCAGCGAAAGGTGTCTAGAGGGAAACGAAGAGAAAAATACATCACAACTTCAAACTATTCACCAGCACTAATGTAGGTCGACTGTCTCTAAAGTTCTGTGAGAATAACGGAATAGAGTGGAGGGTTTCCGGGAGCTACTGGAGAAGCTCGCGACGGGATACTTCATAAGATCCGCTCGTGCCCTGACAGAATGGACTGGCGCTGCTAGCTCGTGCTCATCTTTGCTGTTAGACCTCTATTATCAGTTAACAAATAAGTAATGCTACACGTGCGGCGTCACATGCCGCCCGAGGTGCTCTTGTATTTAAGTTTTTCACATCTATTGCATCGACTGAAGAGAACAGTGTATTTGCTTACGATACTAATTGCTTTGTTTTCCATCTTTAGTGTTGTTGTTTTTTTTACATGTTAAATGATGCATGAATAGACCACCCCTTACATAGTTACTATGACTGTGGAGGAGACACTTGTCGCCGCTAGGCAAGGCGAAATAGAAACTTTAAAAGTGCAGTTAGAGGAAAATGCGCTCAATTGTGATGTAAAGGACTCGCTCGGAGCGACACCCGTGCACCACGCGGCACGCGCTGGAAAGCTCAATTGCCTCCAGTTTCTAGTAAAAGAAGCGGGTTTACCGGCGAACAGCCTGGCTCATAACGGCGCGAGCCCCGCTCATGACGCAGCCGCAACCGGCAACCTCGCGTGCCTGCAGTGGCTTCTGACGCAGGGAGGCTGCCGCGCAACGGTGAGTGTAACGTTTTCCGCCAATTTCAGATTTCTAGACCAACTCAGCTCGGGCTATGCATGGTCCGGCACGTGGCATCCTCTACCCAAACCATCTCCTTATCATTAACGTGCTGGATCATTCTCAGCACAGCAGTGACACTGACATGAGGGTGTGTTTGGTACAGTATCAGGCAACAACAGTTCAGTTCACAGAGATTGGTGGTGATGGTCTTGGGATCCCCCCAGGGGTCCATAAATCAGAATTAGGACGGTCTGTTAAAAAAAAAATAAAAAAATAAAGTGGCACAAATCCACTAGTATTATAGTTAGTAAGTTTTATTATAGAGTTAAAGAGATTTGAACATACATATATGGCAAGTCACTTGAACTGAATAATTTACTAATACCTGATAAATGCCAACATAACGAATATGTGGCTCTAATAAATGCACCGTATAAATTGTACACTTTAAATAATAATAGGTTATTTATATTATATTATATTGGAATTGTTTGATAAGGCTGATAAATCTGGGGGGTGCATGGCAGCAAAATTTTTGATATCACTTGTACGAGCAAGGCTTGAACCCCAACCCTCCGATCACTGATTCAGAGTCTTACCATTGAGCCACCTTTTTATGCATCGTCTTTGTGTTTTGAGGCCATTGGAGTCAATTAAGGTATGAGGCACCATAATAACAGCTGACATATTTTTAAACTTAACGTGATGCATACAGAGTGTGAAAGTAAAGTAGATAGGGTGTGTAATGTAATTATTAAATGGGGTCACTAAGCCTGCGTGGTTATTGCTTTAGTCAGTTTGATTGTCTGTTATCAATAGACAGTTTATGAATGGCATACTATGATGGCACTAATTGTTGAACAAAAATATATGGTCTGTTCATGGTTAATAAATCCTGTCCTCAGGTTTTGTCTCAGCTCCTAATTCTCATATTCTAATTGCTGGTGTTGAGCTCTTGGTTCATGTGCTTGCAGATTGGATCTTCATGTGGGATTAAATGGGATACTGAAGCCTGGGTTATCGAATAAATATAGTAAGCTATATCCCCTATGCTGTTATTTTTTAGAGATCAAATAATTTGCATGTTCTATATAATCTGTCTTTGTTGGCCTATTCTGCATTTGATTGTAAACCATAATAACGGCCCAGATTTTTTGCACATACTGTAGGTGCAGTCATTTCTTGGTGCTGCTACCAAAAGTTGTCCAGTTTCTAGTATCTAATTTATTTCCAGGAATTTACCGTTTACATTGTTGGTCTGTTCATAAGAATTTTACTGACAATTTGTGTTTGTGATATGATACAAATGGAATATACATAATATGAAGGTTAAGGGTCTGGGTCACCGATCAGGGGGGTGGGGTTCAAGCCCCAGAGCTGCCAAGCTACCACCATTAGGTCCTTGAGCAAGGACACACATTTTGGCTGACCCTGTACTCCGATCAACAAATGGGGCAGTGGTAGCTCAAAAGGATTGGATGACCAAGCCACTGGTTGGGCTCCTGAGCAAGGCCCTCTAACAGGGGCTCCAGGGGTGTTGTATCAGGCTTATCCTGCGTTCTGACTTAAGTATGGATATATAAATACAAGAATTTAACGTTTAATGTGTATGTGACAAATTAGGGGTTGTTCCCTGATTCTATTCTGTTCTGTTCTGTTCTGTTCTGTTCTATTCTGTTCTATTCTGTTCTATTCTGTTCTGTTCTGTTCTGTTCTATTCTGTTCTGTTCTGTTCTATTCTATTCTATTCTGTTGTATTCTGATTTTTTCTGTTCTGTTCTGTTCTATTCTATTTTATTCTGTTCTATTCTATTCTATTCTATTCTATTCTATTCTATTCTATTCTATTCTA
>JAOUQX010000029.1:3760598-3771618 GCA_028566295.1 Liobagrus marginatus
GTCGCTCCCCCACCCTCTCATGTTTATTTTAGGTGCTAAATCCTTCAACATGATGTCTCCTACTGGCGATAACTCTGAACTTCTAGCTGAAATTAAAGCCGGGAAGAGCCTGAAGCCCACACCTCAAAGTAAAGGCTACACGACTATCTACACCAGCAGTGGCTCTCCAGTGAACGACGTAAGTGCTATTCTGTCATTAGGTAAATAATCTGGCCAGGTCCAGGTCATTATGAACATGGGCCTCATTTCTCAGTTTTTAGTAAAACTCAAACTGTTTTATACTTTTTTATACTTATACTTATTTTATACTAGTACATTAAAGTGGGTGTTAATGAATGGCCCATTTTTTGGTAGCATGTCCACACCACAAAAGTGATTAGCACTCCTGCCTCACAGCAAGAAGATCATGGGTTCGATTCCCGTCCAGGGTGTTTCTGTGTGCATGTTCTCCCAGTGCTTGCGCGGGGCAGGGTTTCCCTGGGTACTCCGGTTTCCTCCCACCTCTAAACATGTGATTGGGCATAGGTGAATTAGCTACTCTAAATTGTCCATTGGAGTGAATGTGTGTGTGAATGGTTGTCTGTCTCTAAGTGTTAGTCCTGTGATTAACTGCTGATTGTACAGGGTGTATACCGCCTTACACCCTAAATTATCTGGGATAGACTCCAGCGCCCCCACGACCCTGAACAGGATCAACACTAGGTAATAGATAGATGGATGGATGGATGGATGTCCACACCACAGCTTCTATGCCTTTATGAACTCCCACAAACCTCCTCTCACTTTACTTGTCTAAACCAGTGAATTATATTATTTAGCAGTGCAACAGTAAGTTGTGAAGATAATTTTCCCAAAAGGTATATTAGTTATGAATCTAGCTGACTTTAGAGAAATATTCCTACATTGAGCTCAAGTTATCATAAACTCTTCATAAAAGGCTTTTGCACACTGTGCCCTCTTACAGGCCAAATACGTTCTTGGAATAATATTCAGTGCTGGATGATGCACGCAGCCCACTCGAAATATAACGGCATGAGTCATTTATTCATAAAATAGTGCTGCCTTTAAAGTATTTCACTAAAACAAATGCAATGCAGTATTTGCATTGTTTGTATTGAATGAGTGGCTAATGTTATTTGCTTTCATTAAAGGATTTGTGTTGATCTTTCATTAGTTAATATCATTAATAGGCAACATCTGAGTTTGTGTATGTACTTTTGCCTCACTTTGCCACGCTTCGATTCCTGTCTCTGCTCTGTGTGCATAGAGTTTCTCCCTGTGTTTCCTCCGGGATCTCACGTTTCCTTCCCCTCTACAAAGTCATATAACATTGGCTAATTGGCCCACCTGACTTGTCCAGAGTGTGTGTGAGATTATACCATGCAATGTCCAGGGTGTATCCCCTATATTGTGCGCAAACTCCCCTTGGATAGGTTCCAGGCTCCCTGTGATCCTGTGTATGATAATTGGTATAGTTTCATTGCATGCGTATTTAATGCTAAAGGACAGCATGTTTTTTTTTTTTTTTTTTTTTTTTTTTAGAACTAACATGTTTTTAATGACTACTTTACCTTTTCAGGGAGAAAGTCCAGCGTCGCCACCTCCGCCCCAATCCGAAACCCGGTCTGAACCCCAACCGGAGGCCCAACCTCAGCCCCAAACCGAGTCACAGCCTCAGCCTCAGTCCAATGCAGTCCAATCGACAAAACCCACATCATCTCCTACTTCGCCATCTTCAAATCCACCTACTCGCAGCTCTTCGCCCCGGAACCTCAACACAGCACAGAGCTGCGATCAGCTGCCTGTTGTGATGAATGGCAACAGCGCCTCGAGTCAGGCCCGTGAGTCCAGCTTGGATATAGAGGCACTGGTGCCCACCCATGACGAACAAGGCAGAGCCATTCCTGAGTGGAAGAGACAGGTGATGGTGAGAAAACTGCAAGTGAAGATGCAGGAGGAGGAAGAGAGCAAGAAAAAGGTAAGAAGATGGGGAAACCATTTTTTTATGTTTCTGGAAGTTAAGCTGGGAAACTGATTTGCTTTTTTTTTAGTATCTGAAATTATCAGTAGTAATTACAGGAAGTCAATTTCTCAGCTTATACAACAGCTGCCAGTTGTTGTTCTGGCCTTGTATTATTGATTCTAAAATGCGTGGATATGGGATTGTGCATGTTTTGCTGTGTTAGCATGCATTTACTCTAAAATCATTTCCAACTCACTGATCTCCTGTCTGACATGACAGTCTTTTAAACCATGTTAGTTTGCACTAATATGTAGATTAATCTGATGATGTCAAGCATTCAGCCCAGAATTGGTAGCAGTTATGAATTATAATTCTAAGGAATTGAATGGCGTGCAAGTCCAAGCTTAAAATGCATTCAGCCGTATGATGTTGACTCAACATAGGATGTGACTGACAGAATGTTCCAGCTCTTTGTAAATTTGTAAGTAAACACACCTGTCACTGCTGATGGGCTGTCAGGCAGGGCTGAACATCTGACATGACGGATACAAGAAGCACTGCATCAGTGGTGTGTATATTATAATAGATCCATCTGCTTAGCTTTAATATTAACTGCTCATCTTGATCAAAGATCAAATCGGGAACTGCTGTGGTTTTGTGCTACAGTTAAGAAATATAAAAGGTTATTGTTTAATAGGCCGTTATTCAGGAGGCAGAATTTTATCAAACACGATCAACACAACCTGCAATTTCTTTGGCTTTCATTGGTTCAATGTTTTGTATTAATCTATTACTACGGTACTTTTTTTTTTGCCTTTTGCATGTGTTTATTGTGTCATTTGGCTAGACATTGCCATGTCCTGTGCAGTGTTCACTTTGAGGCTGCTGTGACCATCCCAAGACAATTTGAAATAATATCGGTACTGCTATTATGCTCTTAAAGTGTACTAAGATTGGTGATGGGGCATGACAGCTCTAAGTTTTTACATTGGGATTCAGTGGTGTGATGCAAGGTACCCTCACACTGCAAATTATGTCTAAATCTTGGAATGCAGCAACACCTGTCTATTTTCCTCCCTATTTTCCCAAAATTCATGTCTGTTTTCAAAATCTGTCAAGGTCAGTGGTTGTCAATCAAGTCCTTTAAATAGACATGTCATTCCATATGTTGGTCATTTGACTATCATTATTGCACATCGAGGAACAACTGGTGGAATGAATGCTTAAAGGCTTGGTTCATAATCCAAACTCTAAGTTCAGAGTATGTAAAGTAAGCGCTCTCGTTAAACATAAATGAGAGAAACCTAGTCAAATTGGAAGCTGTTTGCATAAAATTTCCCAAATAGCCACACTATATTGAAATCCTCAGCAACTGCAAGTTGCTAGAGGTCTTCAACTGCTTCAGCTCACCTCGGCCATAGTAAAGCAGCTACCATTGCACCACTAAATCCATGTAAGGTTTGAAACGTTTGGCGTGAAGAAGCATGTCTGAGAACCCTTGGACCTATAGACTGAAGGACAACCCATCCTCCTCTTTTTGTTCCTCTCTGTCTCCTCCTCTGAACCTGGTTTAGTTTTCTACCAGTGGATATTTTCAAGCACAAGATTGGCATTACTCTCATGCGCACAATGCTATACTGGGTCCATTTGGTGAACTGATGACTGAAGATGACCTCATTCGCATTGAGAGACAGATTGAGAACCTCCAAGTCATGCACAAAGTGACAGAGGTCGAAAAAGAGTTGGAGCAGCTGGAGAAAGAGTTACAGCAGCTTCTTCCTGTATCTGCTGCCCTGACCCAGGATCACTTCTCTGTCAACCCTAAACAGGTGCATGGTCAAACAGAGGACCTTCCTGCTTGGTGTAGCAAAATTTCAACATTGCTTAAAAGCATGGCCATACTCCTTGCTACATTAGGTGGTAAAGAAATTGACATTCTGGAAATGATTAATCAAGGATATACATATGAAAGTCTGAAAGATGGAAAAGCACAGACAACTTCGGTTTCCTCAGGAAACATTGGCCGATCACAGTCTTTCTCAACCCGGGAAGAGGTGGAGAAGGAACTCAAGCAGTGTGGCGTATCGGTAAAAAATCTGAAAGCCAATTATGAGACGATCCAAAGCCAGTCCAAGTATGAACAAGACAAGTTGAACCGAGTATACAAACGGAAAAGATCCTTGCCAGTGGTGAGTGAGTGCAGTTATTCCCAAGAGCCTATTCTGGAAGATGAACTACTCTTTACACATTGTGATGTCAACTCTCAAGTCAGTAATAGTCCACTGCCAGAGCAAGAGCCAGGATTGCCATTAGTATATGAACCCGTTATAACACCATCATATGCACACTTGATATACAGTGAATCAAACAGTGTCCCAGGCTCAGGGACAGAAAACGTGGCACAACCTCTATTCAACGATGCTGCACTAAATGGTAATCATCTCACCGACGCTGCACTAAATGGTAATCATCTCACCCGCAGCCTTGAGGTGCAGACGGACCTGAGCTATGTTCAGGAGTCTATTGAGATGCGCAAAGAGAGGATTGTTTTCTTGTTTCTGGAGCACTGGAGAAAGTACACAATGACAGAGTCTTACAAACCGAAGTACACTGGATGTAGAAGTCAAGAAGTTGGGATGAATACCTTTCACTGCGAGGATAACAGTAACCAGTTTGAATTGAGTGGAATTGAGGATGACCAGTTACTGCACTTCATGAAACAGAGGCAGGTAGTTGGAAACCTGCTTGGCCACTGGAGGACCATTATGAGCCAGGTATCCTCACGTCAGATCCGTCGGCTAAGTCGTGCTCAAATGATCTACTGGCCTGAGCATTTCCTCCCTCATATAAATGGGGCTCCAGTTCGTTATGATAATCTGACTCTCGACCTTTTCATGCTTGGCTACTTCCAACTGCTTGAGATGAACATGCCTCGCAGTGAGCGGAAGTTCAGGCACTTGCTGTGCTATGAGATGTTTGATCGAGTCGGCAGTCATCCTTGGGAAGTGATCCGTGAATTCCACCGTGAAGTGATGGAAAGAATTGAAAAAGGGAATTGTGACTGGTCAGATGGCTTTGAGGACATCAAACTGAAATACTTTGGGGATACTACAGAGGGGGAGGGGCTGAAGAACACCACTCGGGTTGAGTCACCAAAAAGAATTCAGGAGATCTTAGACTCAGGACATATACCCGAGACAACACTAGAACAGGAGTCTTTTGCAAAGACTGAGCAAAATTCAACACAAGCACCTGCATCTGATAAAGTGCGAGCTTCCACAGAGGAGGCTAGACAGGACACAGCAGACAATATTTCAAAAAATCAAACAAACTGTACAGAGCAGATTAATGAGCCTACCATACCGGACAATGATAAAAACGCTGATATGCATAATGGAGAACATAAGGACATCCAGACAACCAAGCAAGTGACCTTTGAAAAACCTCTGTCTGACCCCTTCAACGGTCATGCTGAAAATCATATTTCAGCAAAAGATCCTGAAGAGCTAAATGAGGACTCCATAAAGCTTATTTATGAACTTAAAGAGTTTAGCAATGGGGATATAATCAGATACATTGAACGAAGCTTTACTTTCTGGAAGGAGAAGGAAGCTGAATTGTTTGATATTTGAATAACAATTCAAACAAAAAACAGTCTTCAGATAAAGCATGTGTACGACAAAAAGGTCTGCACAGGCGTCAGATTTTTTAAAATTAATTAATTTATTTATCTTTATGACTGGAAAAGAATCAAATTCAGTTTGCAAATCTAGTTTCCATCTAACTACACTGTAGGATTATTTGCTGGAGATACAATGTTGGGAAAATGTGTTTGGAGTAAGTTAAGAAGGTCCTCAGTCAATGACCTCTATGGAATGACCTGAAAGGAATATATGCATATGTAGAAAAAACGAAATATGATTTTGTGTCTCTTGGAGTGTTTGTCTTAGATGGTGGTGGGCCATGGTTGATGCTTGGAACAATTTGTTTTTTACTGTAATGGATTCATTCATTCATTGTCTAGCGCTTATCCAGTTGCGGGGGCACTGGAGCCTAACTTAAGGCGTGAGGCGGTGTACACCCTGGACAATCGGCAGCTAATCGCAAGACTAACACTTAGAGAAAGACAACCATTCACACTCACATTCACTCCTATAGACAATTTAGAGTAGCTAATTCACCTATGCCCAATCACATGTGTTTGGAGGTGGGAGGAAACCGGAGTACCCGGGGAAAACCCAAACAAAGGGCGGGGAGAACATGCAAACTCCACACAGAAACACCCTGGATGGGAATCGAACCCAAGGAGTGCTAACCACTCTGCTACCATGCCGCCCTTGCTGTAATGCAGGAAAATTCAATTAAAACATTTAATATGCTCCCAGTGTCAACATAAAAATAATGATAGATATGCAGGCCAAGCAGCAATATACAATATTCGTTAACAAATGACCAATATACAGTATTTCTTATATAGTATGATTATTATATAGCCCATGCTCTAGTAGCTGGTATAGTGAGTAATGATTTATTATTTCACAATTAAATAGATAAAATTTTGACTATTTCTAACTTGTATCTGTAAACTATTAATACTAATTACGTTAGAGACAGAAGAGACATTCTTATATGATATATAATTTTATATAGAGTTTATCCACTGTGGTATTGATACTCATAAAGGCGTTATGACATGAAATGTTACCAAATAGTAAAATTCTTGGGTGTTATGGACTAGTATAACGTTCAGGGTGCGTTATCTGTATTCTCTATGCTACTAGCGGATCAATGCGTGATAATTTATCATAGAACCCATAGGTCTTATTTTAGGACCCACTCATTATTAAATCACATATTTACTGTTTTTATTTTAATTATACTTAAGTATTTCATAATTTTATACAGTTCAAATACTATATGCCCTTTAATTAGCGTGTTCAATAATGTAATTGTTTTGGCTATGCGGGTGAACTTATTGGATGTTGTAGGCTAAAGCTTCAATGATGATACCATTCAAGTGTTTATTAATGGTAATTTCGAATGATAATTTTTATTTAATAGTTTATAAAAGTTTGAAGTGTTTCTGGGGTTTTTTCCTAATCAATAAAAATGTAGGCTGTAGTTCTTGCTAATGTGTCCTTTTTCTGTTATCTTATTTTTCTGCTTCATTATACGTAGTGCTTATGCTCCTTTAAATAGTGAGCAGAAATACATATTCAGACATGTAGGTTTAATATGCTGCATTTTCCCTTTAAAATTTCACACATAATGTCTTTTGACTCAACTATGACCGTAACAGTAAGGAGGCACTAAATAAAAAAGATATATATGCAAATTTAAATTAAAATAAATCAAATTCTAGATATACAGTAAATGTTACAAAAGTGTTCAAATTTCACCTGGTGTCTTTATAAAGGACAAAAGTATAACAATATGGTCTTGACTGATAAAATAAGTTAATAACTTTGCAATCTGTTACTATACTGTTTCTGTAGAAGAAGGGACTGTGTGTATGATTTCCGGAACGTCATAAATATAGTGAAGCACGGTGTTGGGAGCTTTGGGGTTCTTTTCTTAAAATTTCATTCTGCAATTGAATGTCTTTAAGAGAAATATGCATCAGGGCATATCTTACGAAAATGTAACTGTATTGGTTTGTGAAAATAATCTAGGAAGGATTTTCAGCAAAACAGAATCCCCAATTGTACCAACTATATAACTAATTATGGCGCAGCATAATTAGTAGGATGTGGCAGCTCAATGTTAAGGCTCTGGGCCAGGGATCTGAGGGTTGGGTTTCAAGCCTCACACCAGGCAAGCTACCAGCTTTGGGTGAGCAAGGCCCTTAACCTTGAGCAAGGCCCTTAACCTCAGTTGCTCCAGGGGCGCTGCACATTCTGACTCTGACCCCAGCCTTCAAATTCAGAAGATGGAATATGTGGAATAAAAAACATTTCACTGTGTGTATGTGATAAATAAGATCTGAGTGTGAATTAGTCTACAAAACATTTGAGAATCCTTATTCTAAGGGAATCCTGGGGATTTCTAAAAAGTATCCTAGTTGGCATTCAAAGCGCATAATGTTTTGTGTTTCTATGTGCTTATGATATGAGTCACATAACAGTCATATCCAAAGTGACATCAACCTAAATTGATTATCTATTTAAACGTAAAGTTTTTTTAAGTGTTTTTTTTTTTTCTTCAGATACAATTCCCAGGGGAGTGTTTAAATATTAATATTTAGATTAGATTACCTAGATGCTGGACCCTTTGCCAGTGAAATTGCTTTACTGCAGCAGATTTAGTGTAACTGATCCATTGCAATGGGAAGATGAGAAGCACAAAATGGCCACCTTCTGCTTTGGCCTTGTGTTACAATGTGTAAGGCTGCAGAAGATAACGTTTCATTCCCTGTGAAGACAGAACTGTAGACGTGAACGTAGACTGTAGTGGAATTTGGGTTCAGGTCCTCCACCTTTAATATTCCCATAGGATTCTCTTTAGGGGGAAGGGGGGAGTGGTAGCTCAGTGGTTAAGGTTTTGGACTGCTGATCTGAAGACTGGGGTTCAATTCGCAGCACTACCAAGCTACCACTTGGGCCCCTGTGCAAGGCCCTTAGCGCTCAACTGTAAGTCACTCTGGATAAGAGGGTCTGCTAAATGCTGTAAATGTAAACATTTCTTAAGACCTTACAAATAATTAAGGCGCATTTATATGTATAGTGCAACACCTATGTGCGTTATATAAGCAGAAAGAATAATAGCATATATAATATAAAATAAATACATTCAGACATTAAATTCAGATCCTATGCAAATGCATTTTAAAATAAAAAGTTAAAATGTAGGAAGTGTAAAGCATAAAATAAATTGCAGCCAAAATGTATTTTGTAAGAGCAGAAATGTTGTAGCCTATATCTAAAACCATGTTAATATAGGGCACGTCTAAGATGTAGGTTAGTTTCACTTATACTGTATGTAACATGTAAGCGATTTTTTTAGCAATGTACTTATGGATTTACAGACCCACTAGGTTTTCACTAGCTATCAAAAAAATATTAATATTGTATTTTTTTCTCATTTCTAATGTTTTTTAAAAACTTTTTTTAAATGTAAATGTTTGGCTAGATCTATTCTAATTAGAAAGAAGGAATATCTTAACCACACATCCCATAATAATGAACGTTCGTATTGATTCATTTTCTTTTCTTAAATGTTATATGATTTGTAGAAGTGTAATTAAACTGAATTTATGGTTCAGGCAGCTCATAGACCACCGTGTTTTGTCTCTTCCTTACAGACTAAAGAGGAGGAGGCCCGACTCGCTTCCATGCCTGCTTGGAGAAGAGACATCATGAAGAAAAAAATAGATGAAGAGAAGTGAGTAGCAGCAGTTTAATTCTGCAAAAAAACAACAACAACAATATTTTAATTCACAAATGGATGCTGAATTAATCTTCACAGACTTGGCAATGATCTGGATCTGGAATGATTGGAAAAATATTTTGAATAGACTTGAATTTTCTGAATAGACAAGTGACCAGTAGAATTCTAAAATGTTGAAGTTATTTGGCCTCAATTGATTCATCAGAAGAATCATCATTAGAGTTGTCACCTGACAAATCCAGCATGTAATCCATGCTCTGCATCTTGACCCCATCTGTTGTTAGTCTACTCAAATGGGTTTAATAATAATAATAATAATAATAATAATAATAATAATAAGTTTAGAACAGAAGTCTCCAACCTTTTAGAAACTGAGAGCCCTTCTTGGGTAGTGATTAATGCGAAGAGCTACCAGTTTGGTATTCACTTCTGAAATAACAAATTTGCTCAATTTACCTTTAATGATGTTATTATTTATAATTAATGTTATTCACATATGTGAAGACACTGATCATGTTAATGGTTTCTCACTATAATTATCAGCAATGACTAGGTACAAGGTAGGAAACAGATAAATAGCAATATGCTACACTTTATTTTATATAAATCTTTATAAGTAATTATATTTTCAAATTTACATTAATGCAAGCCTGATTTAAAAAAAGAATAGTAACGCAACATATAGATGCAGCTCACTGGTAAGTGGTGTTATGGTGGGCTATTTTTAAAACAGGCCCACAGGCTACCTGGTGCTCGTGGGCACCATGTTGGTGACCCCTGGTTTAGAGGAAGCTAAAAGAAGCCTGAACAAGAAAAGGTTTAAAGATTATGTCTAAGCACATCCAGCACAAACTGTCCTCTGTATGCAGCCCATTATACACGCTAGTTTATACACGCTAGTTTATACACTGCTTGGAAATGTCTGATAGTGTTTTAATGTATATGTGTGTAGTGTTTTTTCATATCCGTTAAAAATATTCATTGTATTCATCATTCGCTAATATAATATTCACTGTAATTTATAAATGTCTCGTTTTTTAATGTCTCTCTTATGTACCACCTGGACGGACAGGCAGCAAAAAAGGTAAGATCTTTACAAAGAGTGATTATTATTGTTGTAGTAAATTTCATTATTTATACTCAGTTCTTGGCATAATTATAGGTTTACAGTTTATTCAATATCTATGTATCTATCACAATTCTTTAACACCCCCCCCTCTCTCGCTATATATATATATATAGCTCTCCCTTAGAAGAGCTGACTTTTACAGCTCCCAAATGACTTCATTTAATATCGCTCTGAGCCTTCTGTTGGCAATTATAAATGGTTTGTGTGTAGATAAGCAATTTTTTTATTCAATGTTTTCATAAAAACCTTAATTTTAATGCTTTTTTTTTCCATTACAAAAAATGCAAAGTTACTATTGTTTAACATTTCAAATCTTTAAACAAACACATAATTACCGCTAACAAATTAAATAAATAAAGGCAGAAATCCTAACATAATGATACTTTAAATAAAAGTCTTTAATCCCTAGCCTCTCTCCGTTGCTCGGTATAGCTGGTCTGTACCACTACACTGGCTGTCTTTGGAGCGTGGGGGGGGGGGGGGGGGGGGGGGGGGGGGGGGGGGGGGGGGGGGGGGGGGGGGGGGGGGGGGGGGGGGGGGGG
>JAOUQX010000029.1:3779955-3801402 GCA_028566295.1 Liobagrus marginatus
TACACACACACACACACACACACACAAACACACATCATATTCATTTTAGTTTATGTGTTATTAGCAGTAGAATCACTATTGATAGGCAATACTATTATCCGTAAAACCCAGTGATGGGATGTGCTTTGTGCCTGTTTTCTTCTGCTACAGTTTACAATAGTAATAATTTTAATTGAACTATGGTCCACTGATTTCAGTTCTCCTGTAGCATAGATGCAGCTAAACAATAATTCCAAAGAGCCACTGAAACACATGGGAATAATCAGCATGTTGTGGAAAGTTTGTGATCTGGCTTGGTGCGCTTGTCTGTGATTCGCTGTGTTAGAGTAAGGAATGCTCGATTTTGTTGCAGCAGCTGGACTGCTCAATGAAAGAAATCATTTTTGGTATGTCGAATACAAAACGTATTTGTTGTGCTGCACTATTTTAGATATATTTTAGTGATTGGTCATGCAAATGTGCCAAACGTTCTTATAATTTCCATCCAGTTGTCACACCAAGAAGCGCCTTACATTCCACCAGGATAAGCTCGCATTTCACCCCATTTCTCTGTGTCTGTCTCTCCCTCCCTCACAGAGAACCTTGGGTAGAAAGAGGAATCAGAAGCATGGTGGATCCTTTAAGGATGGTATGAGACTAAACACAGTGCAAGTTAGGCAGTGATTTTGACATTTTTGCATTCTGATGTTCATTAGATAAGGACGCGTGATCATCGATACCAAGAAATTTAACCAAACCAAATTTTGTAAACGTAACGGATTATGAGTTACATTACGTTGCATCAGTGAAGGTTTTGGTTATATCAACATTCCTAGTAGGTGCGTGCGAGTGAACACTGCTGTCTTGCCACAGATCCACGGTTGTACCAGGAGATCAAGGAACGTGGTCTTCAGTTAAACACCCTGGGGCCTGATGATGACGACTGCAGCCAGATGCCAGAGCAGGACCAGGGCATTGTTGTGAAAAACTACAAGGCAGCATACATGACCTGGAGCCAACTTCCTCAGGTAAAGAGGAGCTGAAATGATAGCAGAGAACAGTCAATAAGATCTTAGACTTATGGCTATTTATAATGCCAGCCTTAAGTATGCGGAAGATAATGATCAAATCAATAAACTCTGTATGACGTTAAAAAGCCCAGATGTAATGTATGTTATGGTCCTAAAGGATTTATCATTTATTTTTTATAATCTTCAGGGTAGTTCTACAAAAGTTCTTAAACTTTCTAAATCAGTTATATTTTTTTTACTTTGTCTAGGTCTTAAGCAATAACTTAATGGTCTGGTCTGACTGTTAGTGTATAAATAATTTCTTACAGCATACTGGTTCTTAGCTTTTATTTTGTCTCATGTGGAAACTCCCAGGTGACAGAGATGGGCATTCTGGAAAGAATTTCACCCGAGGAACGTAAGCGGCAAGAGGTAATTAATATAAACCGTTTTATTTAAATCGTAGGGAGAATTTGTCAATATAGCTGTTAAAATAGATCATTACTGCCTGCTTATTTATTTGATTCCTTTGAACAAAGTTACAGTTGTTTTGTTTTATATTTATGACAAAGGCGTCTTCTTAGAAGCTGTAAATATGAGTTGCCCTTCAATTCCTCTAGCTAGAACTTCATATAGTCTGTAGTGATATCTTATTTTGGAATTTTCACATGGAACAATGTTATTGAGCGTCTTGGCCATGATATTGGCTCTTATGTTCTGATCGATAGCATCCCACAGGTGATGTATACAATTGAAGGTCAGGGATTGAACAGTTATTTGTATTGCTGAAAGGTTGTCAGAAGTTGGGACAAAGCGAAACTGCTTTGCTACGAACACATGATCAGCAGTGGCTTTTTGTCTTATGTAACATTTCAAGGCATTGCGAAATGAACATGAAACTAAGTGTTGGCTTGGGCACAATCAATGCCTTGGGTGACTTGGGCACCATCAATTACACACACAGACACACGTATACTGTATTTATATAGACCTGCGTGTTTGTGTGTGTGTACTTGTCCACATATTTTATATATACTGTATATACATGCGTATAGATACATATACAAATATACATCATATGTGAGACAAAGTTAAATGGTGGCTTAGCTTGTGTGTAGTTTCTGAGTGTGTAGAGACATTACACTGCTGTGTAAATATCAAGGTCCACCTTGTACTCACAGCATGACCGCACCCTGTTATCCTATTCCTGACTGTTTTTTGTCACACAGCATTATGTATGTACCAGGTGGTGTCATATTTTGTACACGTTTGGCTTACTTTGAATAAAAGACATTTATCCAAATCATGCACGTACTATTGTGCTCAGTTTTGACCATACATTATATACATTGTACATATGCGTCAAACCCTGTTTTGACATTATCTGCAGTGTTGTACTACGTTTACTAACCAGAGGCAACATACAATTTCATCAAAGTAAACAAACTAAAAGTTGTACATAAGAATTCAACAATCGGTTTCTGTCTGTCTTTCTAACCAGGCCATTTTCGAGATCATGACCTCCGAGTACTCCTATCTGCACAGCTTGGGAATCCTGGTGCGTCAGTTCAAAAACAGCAATGACTTGCGGAAGACTTTGACCGCAACCGAACACCATCACCTCTTCTCTAATATCTCCACGGTCAACGCCATCAGCAATCGGTACAAAACTGGAAGCGCAACTCCGCGATACATTTCCTCAAAGCACTAATATATTTTAAAGACAATATATGAAGCTCATTTTTCTCTTTTTGCTGGCATTATCACCCATGCTTTTATTCCTAACTAGTAAAAACACTTAGTCCATTTTATTAGAAAGACCGTTTCACATTAACTATAACAAAACTGGGTAAAAACGTGATCTCTTTTTGTTTGACTGTGGTATAATTACGGGTGCAGGGATGGCTAGAAACCACCAAGCGAATTCTTTTGCGGTTTTACACACACTTCATCTTCAGCTGTCCAGAGTTACTGGCACTCAAAGATCTTCTGCTTATCCACCTTTTTAATTGATGGTGTCTACTGAGATGTAATTCTGCTGGCCACTGTTGTGATTAGTGACAGGAAGCCACAGCAACTCAAATAACCAGTTTGAAACATTCCGTGACCATTCACCTCTGACATCTCTACTTAACATGCTGGTTTGGTCCATAGGTATTTTATGTTATCTTTTGAGTGTGGGGAATGTAGTCCTGTAGAACATGCTTTTGTAGAGACACACAACCATGCTGAAGAGTCTTGGTCTCTCAGACTAATATCCATGGATAGCTGTAGCATCATATTGAGATTCAGACTCCAAATTACTCTAAATAATATATGGCGCGTACTTAAGAGCCCATACTGGATTTCTTTGTGTTTTCTCAGCATATTCTGTGTAGGTTCTAGAGACTGTTGGTCCATGTCGATCCTTATGCAATACTCAAACCTCAGCTGTATCGATCTATTCTCTCAACAGATCATGCTTGTATGGATCAGGAGAAATTCATCTAAAACCACGTGATCGGTATAGCTTAATTTCACCAAAGTTGGTCTCGTCTAAAATGTCCAGAGAATTGATGACAAAAATCATGCCTTCCATATACACAAATACTAATTCAGTCTTCCGTGGGGGGGGGGCGACGACGCCTTGTTAAAAAGCTTTTCAGTATGTCGCTTCTGTCTTCTAACTTGGTTTATTGTACCTGTTTGCAATGTTCACATGTGAAAAAGACGTGTCCGGACCTGCTTTTAAAACTGGTTTTGCAACCTAACCAATGTATAGTAGGAAGCAAGTTTATTAAATTAAGGGTCTTCTCACACACTGCAGTACTTTTTACTTTAACGTACATGCACTGAGAGAACTTGCATTTGCTCCAAAATCCTAAAAATGCTGTAATGCTATCCTACAAATATTTGCATTATTGTGGCACCGGTCCATCTCAGCTTATAAATAACTGTTTAATTATGCCTTCAGGAAGAGAGCAAGTTCATTCAAATTGCAACTTAATGCCATTTGGGAGAGTTTTTTTTTTTTAAGATTTGCAGCCTGGGGGTTGTGGGGGAAACATGGAAAAAGAAATCCTAGCTAAAATCACTGTACATACAGTACAAGATTTTAGCAAAGTAGCTCGCACACGACCCATAACTTTTAGATTTGTTTCAGCAACTTTTAAAATCTGCGTTAGAGCAAAATTCATTAACTCCTTGCTAAGACCTGTTTTGATTTTCTCATTTAGCTTTTTTGAAGATCTTGAAAGGCGTCATCATATGAATCCATTCGTTGAGGACATCAGTGACATTGTCCAGGACCATGCTACAAATCACTTTGATCCATACATTGTGTATTGCTCCAATGAGACCTTCCAGCAGAGGACACTACAGAAACTACTGTAAGCAAACATTCAGAAACGGCGCCGGTAACACTTTGCGGCTGATCCTTGGAATGATTAATATAATTTGCAGTATTATTTTTTATTTCATAACTTGGGAACCATTTAACTACATTCCCAAAACATGCACATACAGTGGAGGGAATAATTATTTTATCCCCTGCTAATTTTCTAAGTTTGTCCCCTTACAAAGAAATGAACTGCGTAGAATTTTTATGGTAGATTTATTTTAAGAAAGAGAAAAAATATGAACAAAAAATCAAGTGAAAAACATTAAATAGAGGTTATAAATGAAAGGTTTATCAATGATAAAGGTTATAAATTAATTTGTATTTGATCCCTTACCAACCAGTAAGAATTCTGATCCCGTTGACACACGGTTGGTTATGTGGCCATGAGACACAAATTTGTCCTGTCCCTTTAGAAAAGTATTCCTGATCTCAACTCCTTATGTGTATGAAAGTTACCGGTCACAGAACCAATCTCTTCCATTCAAACCTGTCCACCATCATGGACAAAACTGTCAAAGAATGTCAGGGACAAGGTGGTAGACGTGCAACCCAGGTAGGATGGTTTACAAGACCATCAGCGAGAGGCTTGGTGAGAAAGAGACCACTGATGGCGTGATAATTCAATAATGAAAAAATACATTCAGTATAACAGTTAATCTCTCGCTCTGGAGCACCATGCAGAAATGTCACCTCATGGGGTAAAGATGATTCTGAGAAAGGTGATGAATCAGCTTGTTAATGATCTCAATGCATCTGGGACCACAGACTGGTAACACACTTCACCGTAATGGATTGCGATCCTGCGCCAATGAACACCTGACTGCTTCAGAGAAGGCTTGGGAGAACTCGATGTGGTCAGATGAGACCCAAATTCAGATCTTTAGCATCAACTCGACTCGCCATGTTTGGAGGCTGAATATGACCCCAAGAACACATCAACACCACTGTCCAACATGGAGGTGGAAACATTCTGCTTTGGAGCTGTTTCCCTGCTAAGGGTACAGAAAGACTTCACCGCATGTATGGGCCGATTAACGGGGCCATGTACTGTTAAATCTTGGACGAGAAACTCCAGGCCTCATGCAGAACACTGAAGATGGGTCGTGGAACGGTCTTCCAGCATGACAATAAGCCAAAACGTACGGCCAAGGCAACAAAGGACTGGCGCTAAAAGAAACACATTATGATCCTGCAGTGGCCGAAACAAGACCTTAGTCCTATGGAAAATCTTTTGAAAATGTTTTGCTTGGATCGAATACTTCTTTCACTTGATCAAACACAAATTCATTTATATATGTTCTTTAACATTTTTTTCTGTACTTTTTTTTTTATGTTGTCTCTGTCTTGAAATAAACTTACCATAAAAATTCATTTCCTTGTAAGGGATGAACTTACAAAATCAGAAGAGGATCAAATAACTATTTCCCTCACTGTAGGTGGACTGACCACCCTATAATACCCCATTGTAGGTACAACAGTCACATCAATGCTAACCTGTCATGATGAAAATATTGTGTAAATTGGCTAGGAATTAAATAATATACATTCCAAAATGTAAGGATGAGGAAATATTGGGGGGGGACCAATGTCGTCAGCAACCTGTGTTTGTGTTTTAGTGCGTCTAATACCGGCTTTAAGGAAGTGTTGAAACAAATCGAAAGCAGTGTAGAATGTGGAGGATTACCCATGATCTCTTTCCTCATTCTGCCCATGCAGAGAGTCACTCGTCTGCCCCTGTTAATGGATGTAAGGAGCATACACAAACACATTTTAGTTTGCGCAGATGAAACATTTTATATTACTCCCTACCATGGCCAACGTTTCTTGTTGTTCTCTTGTTTCATGCAGACCATCTGCCAGAAGACACCCAAGCAGACAACTCCATACTATGCAGCTCGCTGGGCGCTGAAGGCAATCAGTCGGGTACGACAAACTGTTTGGAGCTTTTGAGCAGACTAATGGTTTATAGCTAAAAAGGATTGAAATTCAGAGTAATTCTGGGTTAGAGCAATCGTTAGATCTCATGTTCAGTTATTTTGGGGGGGGGCTGGGGGAAAGGGGGAAAGCAATATTAAAATGGTATCATAAGCACTGTGTGTGTGTGTATATGTGTATATATATATGTAGCATAGTATATAATAGTGTTTGTTTGCTGTTTAGCTGGTAAAAAGCTGCAATGACGGTGCCCGGAGGATGGAGCGCACTGAGCAGATGTACACCATACAGAAACAGATGGATTTTGGAAAGATTAAGGTCTCTACTTGTGCACCGTGTTCATATAAACAGTTCGAAATCACATGCCTTTGATATTTATGTAATTAATGTCTTAAAACTGGCTAAATACTTTATCAATGACATGCTTTTGTAAATACAGCCTCTGTGACTTCTGTAAATAATTTTAAAATATATGTTTTTGTGACGTAACTGCATGCGGTAATCTAACTGACGTGGCTTTCTGTTGTGTTTGTGTAGCCATTCCCGCTAGTCTCATCCTCTCGCTGGCTGCTAAAGAGAGGAGAGCTGGCCGTGTTTACCGAGGACCTTGGGCTCTTCTGGAAGGCTTTCAGCCATAAGAGTTACTACCTCTTTCTGTTCAACGATGTACTCATCGTTACCAAGAAAAAAAGGCAGGTCTACCCATGTCTCACGACTCCACCACCAGATTACTTAACTGTCCAATCGGCTTTGTATACATAGAAAGAACTTCACACTTGTGATAAGACGTTATTATGTATGTATGTACACAGACAGACAATTATTCTCCCTTCCATCTGCTTGTTATTGCCAAAAATTGCTAAGAATTAGTTAATATTTATAAAACTGGTTCCATGATCATCCTTAAATAAGTACAGTAAGACAACATGAACATGGGTGATTATATTAATTGTTAAAATTAATTTCAAATCTATTCTTCATTCATTCCGCTAAAACGTTTTTTTATAATTAGGATTTTGAGTTTTTAAACTTGACGTACAGGATAGGTTGGTCGAATTAGTTGTATTTTCTTTTATTTTAGAGCTGTATTGTAAGATTCATTATGTACACAAATGCATTGTACGCAATTGAATCAGCAAACAGCAAACATAAAATGGACATAGACAGACCCAGCCACAGAGACAAAAAGATAGAGACAGCGAGCTCTCAGTGGGGGATAGGATGTTTGGTGTGATCAGAGCATGCCTGACATTCCTACACAACTATTAAATGTATGTTGTTTCTCTGTTGGACGACCTCCGCAACTAGTCACGCCCAATCCAGTGAGCGGAATGCCCTTATCATAGTGATTATGGTGCAAAAATGCTAACAATGGCAGTTTTTTCTCAACAAACAAATCTAGTGCTGCTTATTATGTCCAATCAATTACTTCATTATTTTATTTTCAATGAACGGAATGTGTAAAATGAACAGCACTGTTCTTCAGCTACATGCCTCTAAATCTGTGTGCAGTGAAGAAAGCTACGTGGTGTTTGACTATGCCACGCTGGAGAATGTGGACGTGGAAGAGGTGCAGGCTGACAAGCTGTACCTGCGGCTGGAAATGAAACCAAACAGCGAAGGGAGACGTGAGCAGCTGGGTCTTGTTGCTGAAAGCAAGTGAGTCTGAATATATCTTTAGTGCCATCTGCTGACAGAAGGGTTCAACTAATAAATGTGTGTGTGGTAATCGTCATTACACTGTATGCTGATAGTCAGGATTCAACGCAGGGCAAGTATTTTTCCAGCATCTACACCCTTAAATAAATATAACGTCAGCTGCAGAAGCACGCAGGTTTTACAGGTAACATTTATTACAAACGATTATTGTGTTAAGGAATCTGCTGAAGAGTTTATAAAAATGACCAGACTCCTATTTATCTGCCTTATGATTTTTAATCAGGCTGGACCGAGCTCGCTGGGTTACTGCGCTACGCAGGTCTAAGCAAGGCGAAATTTCCCCTAATAAAGATGGTGAGTATCAACTCTGATATATTAAATTACACCGAGCCATTTCTAATATCATGATTATATTAATTTGTTTCTCTGTAAAACTGTGTGTAAAATAGGTGCTTGTTTTGATACTCTCATACACATGTATGTTATAGCACTCCCTCAGTATGAAGCCACCAAAGCCTATATGGCCAAAGAGCCAGACGAGTTGAGTCTTCAGCAAGCGGAAGTAGTCATCGTAGCACAGGAAGTTGACGGTAAGGACAGTTTTATACTTTTCAAACCTGTGCTCCAGGTTCGGCAACTTGACATTCTATGTGCTTTATTGTTCAGAGTGGCGGCAAGTTGATCATTGTTCCAATGTAAGAGAACACCATAATAACAATGTAATTAATAGTATAGAATTTGCCCATTTCAGTTCTAAGTAGCTCATCTTAAACATCACACTCTTTTACTGAATTAAAACACGTTGGATTACAGCAGTGTTACAAGATCTAATCTAGAAGTAGAGCTCGAACAAATGACATTTATATTATGCTATCAATATGCTGGTTAATAGTAAGAAAGATTAAGAAGTATTATTCCTGCAAGTTGTAGCTCACATTAGTGTTCAGGACAAAGGTGTATGAACAACCGGTTTGATAATTATGTAATTCGAAAGTTAAAATGCAAATTAAATATCATTGGCATGTTGCTGAGGTTAGAAGGATTATGACACAGGGATGTGCTGTTATAGGGAAAATAGTGAACAACCGGTTGACTTTGCATCAGGTCACGTCACACTACCCTGGTATGAATTATTTTCCTCTAACAGCATGTGATGTTATTCTTAGTTAAGCAATAGTGGCATTAATTTTCGTTCAATATCTCTGAACACAAATCTCATTTAGTTAACTTGGAAGTGTTTGCGACAGGCTTTGAAAGAGACTGCCGAGAACGCAGTTTAAGTCTGTTTCCATTTCTCAGGTTGGTGCTGTGGGGAGAGGATGAGAGATGGAGAGAAAGGCTGGTTTCCAGCCAGCTGTGCTACACAGATTACCAGTCAAACTTCCATCGAGAGCAACATACAGCGCATGCAGCGGCTGCGCAAAGAGACTAATGTTTGATCAGAGACTGTACCACATGGCTCTTGGACTCCATTCCAGTCACTTAATACACAGGTTAGAATCCCTTAAACGGTTCTATAGTGGAAATAAACTATGCACGTGCCACACACAGGTAAATCAAAAACAACAAACCAATGAGAAAGTTCACCTTTGACTTTTATTTTGAGCTTGCCTTTTGTTAAAATTCATGTTTGGATACATAAAAAGTTATTTAAAAATGTCAAACTGACCAGATATCAAATTACTTTTTTTAAAAACCATTTGGTGTAAAAACATAAGACCAATTTAGAAAAACAGCTGTTTCTCCAAAAACTTGAACGGTCACAAAAATAATGGAAAAACAAAATAGGGCTGCATAGATTCTGCAGGCAATCGGTGGTAATCTGGTCAAACGCATGTTGCAAGCTTAGACGATCGTCAGGTCAAATCTGGTTCTTATTGCTCAGATCCTTAGATGTTTCTTCTTGTTGACAAAACTGAAAGAAATAAGAGTCCATTTAAACATTACCTTTGCAGTGAACGACTGCTCGTTATTGATTTTAGGATGTTGTGGAATTAAACATGCTATGTGGCACTTACATTCTATTTATATAATATGCTATACATATTTCATAAAAGGAGAAGTATAGATAGATCCAATACCTAAATAGTGTCAGATTTGCTAATTATATTTTAAACTCAACTCATTAGGATATACTGATAAATTGCTGTTTCCTTAACTAACTTAAGCAGAGTCTAGTCATGTATGTATATAAATGAGCACGCAGTCATTAGCACAAAGTTTTGTACACTTTATTTCTTCAAACTCGACCAGTAGGGGAGGAAAAAAAACTGTTTGGCCAGTTAGGTTTTAAAATGCATGTCGTACACAAGTTCAAGACGACCCAATATATATTTATGAAGAACAGTGACCATAAAGCAACCCATTAACACAATGGACTGCAAATACCCTGCCAAAAACTGAAATGTGTATATACCCCCAAATAGATTTTCTCTCCATGAATGCTATAACCGTAGTTAGCAGCAAGAGTAATCATAGAATAAGTGTGTGCTTTTTAACTAGCTGTTATTGCACGAAAATGAAAAACCAACCCGGCAGGATGGTGTAAGATGGTGACGCCGGTGGCGGTTGGTCTACTCGTTCCCGCCCTGTTCAGCCTCGGGAGCGGCTGATTTGTCTGTTGATGCATCGGCTGCCTTGCTGTCCTGGGGCTTGGTGGACTGAGGCCGTCTGCGGCGGTAGTTGAAGTTGCGACGGTAACGCCGCTGCCGGGGCTCCTGATTTTGACCGCCCTCGACCTGATTTTCTTTGTCCTCTTCCCCTTCTCGTGTAGGCCGGGGTCGTGGTGGCCCCCTGCACACATGCAACAGCCATGTAAGCCAATAAAGGCATAGTTGCTTTTCTATTGTTTCTTTGTGCATTTTGTCCATATTTAACCAGAGATTCTCAAGCTAATAAACATGCATACACACCTTGCTCTGAACCTTGGCCTGTAACCTCTGTAGTAGTTCTGCCGCACTGTTTTATTGCCCTGGTCTTGACCAACCTGGTTGTCATCACCTTCCACACTCTACAAGTGATGTACAAAGGAAATAAATGTACAACACTTTTGCCTACTAGTTTGCGCAAGTCCATGTTTATGATCTTGTGCCAACGTACCTCTGCCATCTCTCCCCTGGTTGGAGCATTGGTGTAGGGGGGTCTTCGGCCATAGCGTCTTCTCACGTAGTATGGGGGGTAGCGCCTCCTGCCAGGGAAGGTGGGTTTGTGCTGCTGTGGCTGATCGCCTTCGCCAGCACTATCTCCCGCCTCCCTCTTGTCTCCCTCTCCCTCTCCATCACTTTGGTAGTTATCTTGGTAGTCACGTGGGGGACCCCTCCTGCGTGGGTAGCGTCTGTACCGGTTCCTGTCAGCCGCATATTTGCTGCCCTGAACAGGCACGCCACCAGGACCAGTCACATTGGCTGCCTCGGCACCCTGCAGGATTGTTGATCAAACATGGTGAATGCCAACCTCACATGGAATTACACTCATACTGAATACAGGAAGCAGTTTAGAGAAATATTTCATATTAAGGCAACCTATTCAGCTTTGCCGACATGGTCAATACAAACAGCTCACCTTTTCTCCTTCCACCACGTCAAACTCCACAGTCTCTCCATCCCCTACACTGCGAAGGTATTTCCTTGGGTTATTCTTCTTTATCGCAGTCTAGGAACAACAAACATCACTGATAAGCCATCACAGTGTTTCAATAAGCAATTCATTTTATAAAACAGTATAATAAAAAAAACATTAGGACACATTTCAAATGAATACCTGATGTACAAAGACGTCTTCTTTTGTGTCATTCCTTTTAATCAAGAGAAAACAAACAAGATATTCAATAAAATCTAACAGATAAGAACAGGATCTAGATAATGGTTACTAGGTAAACATGATTAGTGAACTCGGCACTTCAATTTATTATTTAAAAATGATCAGAATCAGATTGTTCCCTGATCCACAGATACTGTTTAGTTTGAGATTTAGCATGTACCTGTTGATGAAACCATAGCCATTTCTTACGTTGAACCACTTCACTGTCCCCAGGACTTTTGTTGCTACAACAGGAATAAATAAACATCTTAAATAAGAATCAAGGGTGTATTCAGTAAAGCGCAGATCTAAACTAAAATATAATTTTAAAAAGCACCAGGAGGCTTGACCATTGCCACACTTGAAGCAGTCTATTTATAGCCTCCACCTGTCAAGCTGTTTATAGACTATGATCTAAAGCTGTCCGCATAACCAGCTGTTCATATCTAATATCTTTTATTTCCAAAATTGTCCTGCTACTGAGTAGAGTATGCGCGTGCTGATTACATTTAAAATGAACTGTTGATTCCAGAGAACGGTTAAGATCCTGTACACAGCCTGAGTAAACAATTCGCCTATAACTAGTTCCCCATAAGGTCACTACGCCGATCAACGTCAATTCATGGGTTCAAGGAAATGACACGCTGCGACTTGAAAGCAGGAAGACATTAATTCACACGTGGTGCACTATACTAACAGTCATATGAGAAACTACTGTCAGTCAGACTTACTAAAAACGTGTTGTCCCGAGTTAAATCTACAGAAAGACCCGGTATCGTCGGGGTAAGTAGGGGGCTATTTGCCAACAGTGTAGTCAGCTAGCGAGGCTGCCAACTAGCCCGTCACGAGGCGCTTCTATGAGCTAGCCTCAACCATGTGCTCGGACATGAGCCAGTAAGCAGGCACTTGGCTCCGTTTTACCTTCATGTACACATCCCCAAACTAACTGTGTGCTGTCACGCGAAACATTTTAAGACGGAGATTTATGTGCCGTTCCTCAAAATCAGCCGAGGCTCGCGAGCGCTTAGACAATAGAAATGTCCGCATCCCAACAGAGCGGCGGACATTTTGGGAATGCCAAGTTAAAGCGCCTAGCCGGCTGTACTAAATCGGTTTGGTAACCAAGTTAATTTACGGATATGTTAGCGGTAATATCACTAGTGCTGAATCGTCCCCAGGTTCATTAAACAATAAAGTGTAAAAGCGTCCCGGGTGATTGGCGTTGTGCCTGGATTATAGCGCTGTAAAGGTAGGCCAGGCGGCTAGTCACACACTAGCTGTGGCAAACAAAGAATACCTCAGCTCGTTTGGACAATCGTTCTTAAATAAATATCAGATGAAGTCTGAGTTTTTATAAACTTGATTAAATATTTCATAATATATTTTTAAGCCACAAGCAATCAGACTGACTATTCGCCATCAGTATGTGAATTTTGGAGGATAGGGACACAGCGGGTCATGATCAAGGCCAAACTCGCCTCGATAATCGTAAAAAACAAACCACGGTGTTCAGTGTGGCCATGTCCACTGTATAAAGTTAATTTTAGTACAACAGTAGTCGTTGTACTACAACTACAAGCTACAATTTTAGCTTTATTATAGATTTCAATGTTTCTGGTACAGACCTAGTAGCCGGCCAGTGCTGGAGCACGCGCACGCAGGCCTCAGGTTAACAAAACTAGTTAGCATATCGGCTAGCCTCTCAGCCGTGAAACGACGTCGGACTGACACGCGACAATAGTGCGTGCGTTGTTTGGATACTTTACGAAAATTAATCATGGTCGCGTGTGTAAGTTGATCCGGTAAGCAAATGAACGTTAACTTACTTTACTTAAGAACGCTGACGGACTGACTGACTTATAAACTTCCCCATATAACTTCATTACTAATAATTCCCTCCACGCTAACAGTAGCTACACAGGGAAGTGTCGAAAAACCTCTGGAATAAAACATCAGTTAAAAAACGACATATGGACATATAATAGTACCAACAATAGGATTTGGCTATCATCGAGGCTAAGTCATATCGCAAGCGCCTCTTTAAAAATACTTTAAAGCGCTCGCCTCAGTGTGTGGTAACTACATTACACACTGTTTAGGAACGCCGCAACCGAGGCTAAGGAACTCACCGATGACCTTCTTATCCCCCGCGGTAGCTGCGGCTGCCGGGCTGGATGGGCTCTCCACGTCGTCGGCAGGCTGCGGTGGCTGCTGTGTTTCGGCCTCGCTGCTCATGGTGGTTTCTTGTTGGTAAAGCCGGCGGTGGCTCTTTAGTGTGTTCTTTCCCGGTGCTAGATGGTAACCTGGGCCGGCGGTGGTGGGGGCTGCTGCCTTCGGGCTCACTGCTTTCCTTTCTCCGCTCCCGTTGCCGATCGAACTGGACGGACTTAGAAAAGACACCGGAGGATATTGTTGAGCAACGTCCAATCCTCTCATCGGATTGGCTGAGGCGTTATCATTATCTCCTTTTGCACAGTATTCTTCATCTTATTGGGCGGCTTCGATGTCAATCATGTGTGTCATTGCGCATGCGGTCTCTGATTGGCTCGTTGCGAAAATAGTAAGCAAACGCGTTGCGCTGTATGTCGTTAAAATGGAGACGGGAAGAAATCAACACAAATACCCGCGGTTTTACACATGCGTGCTAGAAATACATTTTTTACATACTTGGTATCAAGTTGATCATTATCAAGTTTATTAATTGACGTTTATTAATGGATATTACACCAA
Source organism: Liobagrus marginatus (assembly GCA_028566295.1). Taxonomy (NCBI): domain Eukaryota; kingdom Metazoa; phylum Chordata; class Actinopteri; order Siluriformes; family Amblycipitidae; genus Liobagrus; species Liobagrus marginatus. The sequence continues at coordinate 3,794,446 of JAOUQX010000029.1, forward strand.
CGTTTGTTTCCAAAGTTATCACCACAGAATAGCTAATTTAGAAGCGGCTTCTCTCAGCGGCTTCGAGTGTTTTCACAGAGGCACACTCAGCTATACATTACATCCTTGTGTTAAAAAAGCAGGTGAAATTAATACATACTACCACACAAGAGGCTTTAGTATTGTGCCTTTACATTTAGTAAATGATGGCTTTCGTTGTAGAGCGTGCTTATTTAGCCATTTTAAATTAAACTAGTTTACAGCTGTTGGTTTATAACAAAACAGTAATGTTGCATTGTTTGAACCAACATGTCTATTTTTATCCTTGTGAATGAATTTAAAGTTTCAGTATAGAAAATGTTTAAAGCACATCCCCTCACACGGACACTGCCCACGGCATTTTAAACAGGAACACTCGATGAGCCGGCCATGGCGGAGTGTAAGACAGTCCCACACAACCTCCTTTACTTTTGTCATGTAAATGATGTTCTGGCGCTGCAGCCGAGTGGCTGGACAACGTGTGAAGAGCTTGTTGTTAAAGGCCTAGCACAAAGAAAGCCTTTAACATTGACCCTCAGAAACCTCCTGCTGAGACCAGAGCTCTTCCAGCCCTTGTGCTGAAAGAGCTCTTTTGTTTTAAACGGATGGGGGTCTGAGGCATGTTGGTGGGTAGAGAAGGAGGCTTTTGGATAGGGTTAGGATGTGGATTTGGGGAAGGAGTAGAAACAATAGAAATTTCACTAGTCAGGAACTAGCATGAAATGGCACACCTTTGGATAAAGGCTCAGTTTGATTGCAGCTGCTGTTTACACTACCGCTTTGGACAAATTAGGGATGAACAGTCATTTTATTAACGATAGTCACAAATGGGTCACAAAGGTGAATACCAAGACATTTAAGACCCATACCCATGAAACGTCAAAGAAAGTCGAACCGTTTCTTAGGGAGGAAAAAAAAAAAAGCTGAAATTTATTCAGGATACTTATCAAAGAATGCAGTCAGACAACATTGTGAATAGATAACCGTAAAGCGACCCGAAAGATGGACAATGAAAGTATTCATCACGTGCCTCATGAGAAACAGGACACACTTGTCTTCTGTATGTTTTTTATATCAACTTTTTAAATTTATGGACGGACATTATAGTTATTCATACTGGAACTTGCGAGAAAGAAACTGTAACGCAGTTACAGTGGTGTTGTAGATCACGATGAAGTCAGATAACGCAATAAAAATGGGAAACTGAAGAAATCACATTTCTCCACACTGAGCGACGACGATGGGTAGTTTGGGTTTGTTGTTTGGTCCTGTAGGCACGTTCTGCAACACAGGATTAAAGAGAGAGTTTGACCAAATGAGAACCTTTACAAAGCTAAGGAGGGCAAAAATGCCCGGGTAGATACATGGGTACAAATTACAGGCATTTTAATACGAGTGCCATCGTTTTATGTAAACAAAAACAATTGTACAATTTGCTGCTTACTTGGTACTTGGAAAGCTAACAATAGTTTCAGCGCGATTATTGCACACATTTATATGAGGTATGTTGTATATGAGAGATGAAGCAAACTCCCATCATTATGATTGAACAGGGATTTACACCGGAATATACTGAAAAGCTTTAGAAAGAGAGTTTTGCTCAGTACGAACTAACGCAGGATGTCATCATAGAAGAATGGGACTTACCGTATGTTATTTATTACAATTTTTTGTTTTGTTATTTGCTTATAGCAGCACATCCCAAAACATTTATCCCTTTTTATATGAACAAAATTGGTCAGTGCTAACAATTGAAATGCACAGGAATGTGCATTTATCGTTACATGCAATGCTGTGGTACATTAGCGAGTTCCTGTTATCACTTTTGTTACAAAAGCTATAAAGAGTCATTTTCTCACCAGATTTTCTTTTTCCCCTTTCTTCTAGTTAATAAGAAAAAAAAAATTAAACTGCTGGGCTGTCTACTCCACACATAAGTGTAACCCTTTTTCTTAAAAACATGTAAACAGAACGCTATCATTATCCATTCATTCATTATCTAGCGTTTATCCTGTTCAGGGTCGTGGGGGCGCTGGAGTCTATCCCAGTTAACTTAGTGTTAGGGTACAATCAGCAGTTAATCACAGGACTAACACTTAGAGACAGACAACCGTTCACACACACATTCACTCCTATGGACAATTTAGTGTAGATAATTCACCTATGCTCCATATCACCTATGGAGAAAACCAGAGTACCTAGGGGAAAACCCACGCAAGCACGGAGAGAACATGCTAACTCCACACAGAATAAATCTGGGCGTGAATCGAACACATGCCCCCATGACCTTCTTGCTGTGAGGCAGGCGTGCTAACCACTTTGCCACCGTGCTGCCAGCTATTATTAATATTATTATTCAGTTATTTTAAGTCATTTGATCCTCCTGTAACTTTTCTATTGTTTGTAGTTTATCTGTTAATTTGCTGGTTATACTGATTCTATGTAAAACCTACAAATATTCAATCACGTGTTCCTGGAATAGCTAACGAATCCCGGACGAATGCGGTAGATTTTTACAGGAAAAAAAGCCGAGTTAAACGTCTGCCTTACGGCGCCGACACTGATGGGGTCCTCGTTCATATATTCCGCCTTCGTATTCACACACTGTTAAATAACACCGTTTAAAATCCACTTGAAATATCTAGCATGTCCGCTGCACACAAACGAATGAACCGGCGGTTTTCCAGCATGTAACTGAGAACAACGTGTGCATTGATGGAAACCTGTGATCAGTCTTGCAGGGGCACTACTGTTGGAGTCACTCCGTTATAGAAAATAAATCATCACATCCCGACCAATCAGAATGCAGAACAGCTTTGTGCTATATAAAAGGAGCTGTTTGAGATTTCTAAACAGATAGGATAAATATTAGACTTTGCTATGATAAAAAAAACAAAAAAACAAAACTCCAGTGTGGCTTTGTTCACTGGTGTTTACCTCAATCTCGGCTGTGCTGATCACTCGAACAGCTGAGACGGACAGCCGTTTACACCGGGTATTTTTATGTATATCGACTGCACCACTACTTTTCACCTGAGCTCAGATTTCATGAGATAACCAAGTTAAGTAAATCCTCCAGCTACAGTAGATATAAAAGTAAACTTAATGGGGAAAGTCATTACTCTTCCTTAGTACAGGAAGCACAGAGTATAAAACTATATGAAAGGCAGGTTGTGGTTATGCTGTCTAAATAATAAGAATAATAATAATAATACTACTCGCAACCTTATTTGCCCAGTACTTCATAATATTACAGTTTATAGTTTATATAGTTTACTCTTTTTTTTTTCCATTAATTTCACTGTTAATTCTTTTTTGAATTGTGAATGTTTTTGGGTCTTTACACAAGTCATATGCACATGCGTAGGACATACTGTGTGTGAGACAAACAGTATGTAACTAAACATGTACAGCATATATTGCTGACCTCATGAAACCACATGGATTACTGAGTATAATTTTAAAAACCTATTATGTTACGTACTGAAAAAACCTCCCAAGTTAAGTAAGTAAGGTGAGTTCCCGACCCCCAAGCGGAATAACCAATAAAACGGCTTGCTAGCAAAGTCATCATGTGAACGGGTAGATTTTCCATTATGGCCAGATTCAAACAATTATAAGCTAAGGCGTGATTTACCATTTATCAGCACTATTCAACAACATAGTCAGAAAAATAGTGGCGCTACTTAATTGAAACATATAACTCACTTGCATAATAGTGTTAAGATTGTGACTTATAGTTTATGTTGTATGCGGAATAATCATTGCATGGCTATCCAGTAGTGGCGAGTTGTAAGGCAAAAGGACTGTGGACTGGACGTTCGCCTGAGAGCGCTACAAGACTGTGTGTGTGCCTGTTCTCACATGTCACATGTGCTCACGCGGTCACACGCACACCAATCACACGCTCATTCACGTGAATGAGCATGTGTTTAAATAGAGGCGCGCTGTATTAGACCAGCGCGGAACATTATACTGTGATACGGTTCAAATGTTAGATTGTGCTGTTGTTAACTGGTTGGCGCAACCTTTAATAAATGACTATGTTTGTGAAACCTGCGTCTGGATCGCTCGCGCTGCCCGGTTCGCGGCCCGCCATCCGAAGGTTGCCCTTCGGAGTCGTTACACAAGTAAATATTACAGAGCAGAGCATGTTCCTATGATTAAACCCAGTCAGCATGTCATGGGCTGTAGATGTAGCTGTTAACACATTAGGAATTTGTCAGAGCAGATCTGAAGAGAGGAATATGCGTCACTGTTGCTCTTTAGCTGCTTGGTGAAAGTTGAAGGAGCGTAATTAAAACCACATGATTTAAAGCTAATGTTGAGTTCACAACCAATAGGCAAAGCATTCTTGGCTTGCCACCAAGAGACTTCCAGAATTAGTCACAGACTTTAGTTACAATGCTTTGTAATCTGTTACTGTCTAAACAGCAAATAAAATAAAAGTTCCCTAGTACATCAGGTACTGTTCTAGTTCTTTGCTCATGTACTGATCCTCTCACTTGTAAAAATGCTCCAAGACGAACCTTTAAAACCATGTGACACCATGGGATGTAAACCTGCTCAGCACTGACATGCTAATGGAAAAGTCAGCTTTACACAATAACAGCAACCTGAATATTTTATTGGATTAATAACGAAAATCAAAAATCAGCTTTGTTCTTCATTAGTAACCTGATTTAAAAAAAAAAAAGGAAAAAAGGTCTTGCTGTGTCTGTACGTAATATTTATTAGAGAGTGCAAGGAGAGCTGCAGTGAGTACGCAGAGGTGTTTCAACGAGTGCGGTCATTAAAAGTGAATTTCTGCACGCACAAAGATACTCATGCAACCGATCATGTACAAGTTTCAAATTAAATTGCGTAAACATGTGACGTGTTCATCAGTCCCGCCTGGAAATCATTTAATGATTTCGAGATTATGAAAATGAACACAAAATTAAGCAAATACAAGATTCTTGGAGGAGCTTGCAATTGTTCAAAATGACCACAGATTTGGGCCACGACGCTTTATGTGGCGTCGTCACATAATCTGATAAATCCTCGAGGGACATATGTATACAAAATATGTATAGATTAGGAACTCTAGAATGTACTACTTAGTTAATTAATATCAAATAGGTCATTTATTTTGATACCAACATTAACGAGTATTAAAATGTTGTTTGCACTCTGCACCCTGCCACTCCTCACTTATCCAGTGAAAAGAACTAATGCATTCAATCCATGTTGCATACTGAAAGACTTTGTACACAGCACAAAGCCACTGATTCATTTTGATAGTGTTCAAGCTTATGGTGTGGTATGGTATGGTCACTTTATCTCACATCTATGTTGCCTTTCTAAAGACAGCATTAATACATGACTGCAAATAGCCTTATCATGCAAACACATGGTATAAATAACCATACATTAGACGCAGAATTATTCCCAGTGGTTAAGAAGGTGGCCTGCAGCCAGAAGCTCGTGTGTTCAATTCCCAACACCACCAAGCTGCCCCTTGCTGGGCCCCTAAGCAAGTTTAGGCCTAACTCTGAAGTGCTCAGTTGGATAGTAAAATAGGATAAATGTAAATTAGTTTGGATAAGGGCGTGTGCCAAATCCCAGAAATGTACAATCATGTAAAATTACAAGCTTACCTCGATTTTTCTCATGATAAGCAAACCATCTACCACTTTGCCTGAAATAAAAAGAAATAATACAGGCATTAAACATAGTTAAACAGATATTTAGGCATTTCAGAGATTTCTGAATCACGATGAATCGTGTCGTTATTTTAAAGTGGTTTTTATATATATATATATATAAAAACCACAATATAATGCGCGCGAATTGAAAACACTGTACCCATGTTATGGGCCACTCAGAAATGGCAGTGCGATTTGCTCTCTCTCTCACTCACCGAACACGACGTGCTTCCCGTCTAACCAGTCGCATTTTGTACAGGTGATGAAAAACTGGCAGCCGTTGGTTCCTGGACCACTGTTTGCCTTTGGAAAGAGAAATAAAATGGAACAGACGCGTTATTAAGATTCAAAGTAGAAAATTTGCAAATACTGATAAGCAGTCATAGTCTATATATAAGACTAAGAAGATAAGAAATATATTAATAAAAACAAGTCACATAGATATAAGGTATAAATCATAGATAAAGTTACAGAACTATAAAAAAGAATCCAACCAAATCAAAGTAAGTCGGCTATAACGTCTTGTTTAGACCATCATATAACAGCATGTTGGGCTGAATTCTCCTTTAACATTAAATGTAATGATCAACAGAAAACACTAGAGAATATCACTGTGATAAAAAAATAAAATGTAATCGTAGCAAACAAGAGGAATAAAACACGGTGGGTGAGGTATTGTGATTAAAAAATGTATAAAAAACTGTGTTCGAACACAATCTTTGCTTCATGTTGTGCTGCAAAACAGTTAATTATTAATGTCATTGATTCTGTTCCTACACCAGCACACCCCATAACTCTTGCATCACACTCTGACTAGTCAGTGCAAGTTAGCGCGCTAGTTTAACATATTAAAGTTTACAGTCACATTTTACACCCAGTTTACCTTATAATAATATTTTTTTTTAAAACATGAAGAATCCAATATGACTATATCTCTGAAGCGCTTGCATTAGGACTAACTCTCAGACAGGCGACATGTACAAACTGTTTGCATCACAACAGCATGAGGGAGAAAAGGGAGGGGAAAAAAACTATATGTATGTGTGTGTATATATATATATATATTATTTTATTTTTCAAAATTAAAACAAAAAAAACAAAAAACAAAAAAAGAACTTCTGCAGGATACACCATTAAATTATTAAAAATAAAGAAATAAATAACAAAAAAAAAACTACAGTGGTACCTCGGTTTACGCATTTAATCCGTTCCGGGACTTTACTCTTACACTGAAACGTTCGTATACCGATAC
>JAOUQX010000029.1:3871838-3883839 GCA_028566295.1 Liobagrus marginatus
TCGTATGCTGGGATATGCGGAATAAAAACATTTCACTGCATGTATGTGTATGTGATAAATACGATCTGAAAAATGAAGTGTCAGTAATCGTTCAGATCTTCAACTTTTAATTTTTTTTGTTCTAATAAGATTTTTGAAATGAACATTGTCTCAAATCAGCTTTCCAGAACATAATTATAGAAAGATAATAGTTAATATTAAACCTATAAATGAATGCTGTGATTATATTTATCCCTAATGAGCAAGCCTAGGGCGACTGTGGCACTGAAAACCCCCTAAGATGCTATCAGGAAGAAACCTTGGATGGAACCAGACTCAAGAGGGAACGCATCCACATCTGGGTGACGGCAGAGTGAGATTACGAATCATGATAAAACATCATAAACATTGGAGAGTGTGATTACAAATGATGTCTTTTCTATGGTCAAATACAGTCACTTGAAGTTGTGAGCTCCTGAGCAGCTTTACTAAAAGAAAACAGCAGCTAAACAAAACAGTAAGACTCTACATCATTATGGTCTTGGACATTATGATGGGCTTTGTCTGTGTCGCATTAGGAGGAGTTTAGTCTGGCCTTTATTCTTGAATTATGACCTCTGCTAATAATTAGCTTTTGGTATTGCACGAGACTGCATTCTCATTCCTGCATGCTGAATTGATTATCGTGTCTGTCCGAAAATTGGAATATTAGAAGCTAAGATTTCATGTGAATAAATGCATATTAAGTGCATATTGAATATTCTTAGGGCAATAATAGGAGAAGAGCCCTAAATTAAAGTGCGAGTCTTCATATTACATTATACGGCTTTTTATAAGCTTTCTACTGACCTTGTCGCTGTGCTCCATGAATTCGGCGAGGTTGAGCAGAGTCTGGGTGACTTCCGCGATGTCCTGTGACGTCAGCGCTAGCTCTATGCTACGAATAAGCTCGTCCTGTTGGTCCTCACTGAGCTCAGACCAGCAGGACAGGAACGCGGCGTTAAACAGATCTCTGCAATCGCAAAACGCAAGAGAATTAGTCGCACTGGGCATTTAAGGAAATCGCTTCACCGTCAGTGTTTAGAATACACATAACTAGAAAGATTTAGTATAAACTACAGACGGCCTCTTTAAATGAGAATGTAAAAGTATGCACGTCGCTCTGCATATGGCCATCTGACAAACACTGTAAATGTCAAAAGTGTTTCTAATGCTTTTAAGTGTGCATCAATGATATTCACAACACACACATTATTCTTAATTAGTTTAAACATATAAGGATCCTGCATAAAATTATGAGCAGACAGTTGAAGCGAATAACACTGATTATCTCGTCATCTTTAAAAAAAAAAAAAAGAATACTGAAGCCTGTTGAAATCACCTGGCAAGTGGAATGTAGGTCTGGGCAAGGGACCAACAGGAGCGCAGAGCAGGAGAGGGCGATTCTTTTAGCAGGACGACGCTGAGGCGCCGCAACCATTCCAACCAATCGTCTTTAGACACCTTCCTGGCAGCCCCCCATGCCTACAGGCACCAACAATAAACAACTCAAAGACACAATCGAAAAGTATCTCAGCGTCTCTAGGATATGATTTTTTCTTTTGTTTTTGAACAGTGGTTCCCAAAGTGGACCATGATGCTTAGTGAGCGGGAGCTTTTTTTAATGTTACATATCTAGAAATTACAACCCAAATGATTTGAATTGAAACTTCACTCGAGTTCGGGATTCATGTTCGGAGTGAGCAGATTTTGGTTGATGAATCTGATGGAAAGATCTGCTCAGTCTTCAGACGACAGCTGTGAATCGCTGTAATGCACTGACCAGCAAAAGAAAAAGTCAAATGTGCTTTTTGGCGGGATCTTTTGACCGAATTTTACGGCTCTCGCCAGTAAGCTACAACACCGTGCCTTATAAAATTTTAAGTGTAATATTCATACTCGGTCAAAATCCTGAAAACGCATGACCGAGCATGATTCATGACAGACAGGCTAGTGCAGTTAAGAAACAAATATGACAGAGTTATTAGTGCAAAGATTTAATACAGGTCCCTCTAATTTTGTCTGTAATTCCAGGGGCAAACTTAACTTTTTATTGTTGGAATTTTTATTACATTTTTTTTGGGTTAAGTGCAACTGTTGCCGAGCTACACCATGTTTTCATCATTCATTCCAGAACAAACAAATGTTGTTGGTACTGGAGATAAGGTTACAACGAAAAGCAGTCTTAAGCTCTTAATAGGACAATTTCAGTCGCCTGATCGTCTGCCAAAGTGTTTTGCAGAAGAAGACCGGCTAACAGCAATTAAGCACCCAGATGAATAAGAAGGCATGCTTTAGATGAGCAGAGGGAACAGAGAGGGCTATTTTGTACCGAACAAAAGAAGTTCTGAAATACTAGTTACTCTTGCATTGTGCTAAAAACTACCTGCCGCTGTTTTATCCACCTAGATATATAAACTTATTGTGGTTGAGTTACTTGTTAAATAATTTGGTTTATATTGACCTTCTGAAGCGCGGTTGTGCTGACATGCAACTTCTTCATCGGACCCGATTCGACCGGGCCGCTCTCGAGAGTGTCGCTTTGGCTGCTACGTGATTGGCGGTGCTGGTAAACCTGGGAGTCTTCTTCCTCATCGGCCAAAGTGTAACCCTGGGAGACCGACGACAAATGGTTAATGTATAGAAAAAGAAAAAAAGAAAAAGTTTGAGTTCTCTTAGGATATTAGCGCACTGTCCTAATCAATCACGTCCTTAATGAGATAGTAATACATCTTTGAAATATCTGCTGGACGGCTGCTGAAATTATTAGGCTGCATGGGGACCAATTATTGGAGGAGGCCTGTGATTCAGTAGTCCGGGTTCAGTGGTAAGGAGTAACTGAGGACTCGTACAAAAAGGCAGGTTGGTTGGTTCCAAGAAAAAAAAATAAATAAATAAATAAAAAATAAAAAAAAGGTACCATCCTTCACCTAAAACAACCCGCTGTTTGTTCTGCTTAAGCACGACCTTTTTTCTAAATGCAATCAACACCGTTTACAATTCGGATATAATAAACAGTGAATCTAGTGAAATGTGGTAGGGTGGGGTGGAACAGAAACTGACCTTAATGATGCGGCAAATGAGCACATCATATCGCTGGTGGGTAATTCGGTGCTTTAACATCACTTTGTTTACCATGGGAATAAAGATCTGGTACTGTGTTGAAAGAAAAAACAAGAGAGAGAGAGAGAGCGAGAGAGAGAGAGAGAGAGAGAGAGAGAGAGAGAGAGAGAGAGAGAGAGAGAGAGAGAGAAGAAAGTAAAGACAAGGAAGTACTTAAGAGTGGTACAGTTGCCATAAAGTTTATTTGATTCAGGTGAAGTTTATTGGAAAACTTTTAGAATTCCGCTACCAAATGACAAGCTACTGCCTTCATGATCAAAAGGTGCACATGGCGGACACGTGCTTCCCTGGTGGTCTTTAGGGAGTCAGGAAGGGGTGATAAAAGGGAAAATGACATCATCACCGGCTTATTAACAGCCGCACTGTAAACGCCAACAGAACAGGAAGCATCATCGTTAGGCTAGTTGCGAAAGCTCGCAGAATTAAGGCGAACGCAAATCGACCTTGTCGCTAAATAACACAGTCCAGCATGATTCAAATCAACATTGAGTGCTTTCCACTGGACAGCAGAGCACTGGAAAGTTTGGCATTGGGGCTTTATTATGCAGGAAGAATTAACTGGAAGCATGCACTGGCGCTAGGCTTTCTCAAGCTACCTTTTTACCAAGCTGGAAGACCAAAGAGGATAAGGTGTCCATGGCTGTGCTTCGTAACTCCGGCGTTCCGTCTAAAGTGCGCACGATGGGGTGGATGATTCTCGAAGCGTAGTCGGTGAAATCCAGTGACTCGGTCAAACGGTCTAAGGTTTCCAAAGCAACCCTGCAGTCAAAACAGAGTAAAACTTTAACTGGCAACCTATCTAAAAAAAAAACTAAAAAAAAAACAGAATTACCAGCAGCACTGGGAATGCTAAAACATGTGCCCTTTAAATCTTATGGGATGAAATTACAACACTTAAAATAAGCAATCAGTGAATGTTAGGAAAATACATTACATTTCTGTCTCTAACAGTTTATTGATTACTCGGTCTTTTCGTCTTTTATAGGCTTAAGAAATGAAAAAATAAATTAAAAAAAAGAAGCATTCACGATTCAACAGCTAACACACATTACATCCGAGGTTTGAAAATGTTTCCAATTAAACAGAGCAAATAAAATCTTTTGGCCAAATTAAAATAAATAAAACTCAAAACTCAAATGTGTTGGCTTTGCAAAGGGAGAGGAGGACATATTAAACCTGACACAAGACGACAGGCCAAACCGCTCTGGTGTTTCAATCAAAGTCTTTCAATTACATGCTCTCTCCCAGACACAGGAGACCACAGCCTCCTGATTCACATCCATTCTCAATGGCATCGCTACTCCAAATACAAGAGACAGAACTGACTTCATCACCTCATCCCCATCAACTTCGATTAGTAGTGGTTGGCACTGACGGATACGACGCAAATATCTAAGGATGAAACATGAACATGTCGCTGAGGATACGGACCTTCGGGCTTGCAGCGGGACGTCGAGGGCATCGAACAGTTTGACTATAGGCGGCAGCAGCAGGTGGAGATAATCATCCAGGTTGGCACCAAACAGCTGTATGGCTATGAGCAGCTGCATAGTCGGGGAAAAAAACAATAGTGCTGAACAAATCTTACTTTAAAAAAATAGAGCAAAGAATGAAATATACAGAATTTCCTATTGACTCCAGCCAAGACAGAGTCGTAAACACCGGAGGTCAAGGCTTTCTGTAGCAACGTCGCTATAAAAACATACAACGGCCATCTTTTTAAAACAAACGTCATTAAAACACCTGAATAAACTAAATATTTCACTGAATGCATTTTAGGTAAACACGCAGGAATAAGCCATAACCGAGTTCAAAGTAGAACCAGAACCATTACAATTCCACCGTGAACCCTTTGGCGTCGTTCTGTTCTGTACAAACACAGTATTGCAAACTGCATTAAAAGAAAAAAAAAAGAAGTGATTATCCGTTTTCCCTTCCCCAAAATGGCCACCCCGATAGCGGCTTCTGGAAAAGATCAGAAAACAAAGAAAGGTCAAAGGCCACAACCTTAGCTGTTTTTCCACTGCAAACTAACGTGTGGGTAACTCCGACAGAATTTCAAGGTGGCCCAGACTTTCCCTGTGATGCAGCAGTTCCCTGCCAGACCACCGTCCTGTCCAGACCTGAAGCCCTGCCACTGTACACACTCTTATTGTATTACGTGTCAGATCACGGGACATACTGTATATGTGTGAGGTTAAATAATAGTCAACATTGGGTTTGTTGAATTGGCCCGCGGTCATCCATGGCTGATATTCTATCTGAGCAGTGGTGGGGTGTAGATCGTCTCTAGACGCTTGCTGATTACCAAACACCGGAGCCTATGATATTCCACCGTGTGCTTTGAAGTCTTTGTCCGTAAGCCACATCGAGTTATTTTTGCACTCTTTTGGCTTGAAATCACGACATCCTGAATCTATGATTGATGTTTAAACAGGTTAACACTGGTACATATATACAGGATTGGCATCTGAATCGGCGTCTTTCAAATGTTTGATTTGGGAAAAGCTTGCAAAGCCCTAACCACTTTATTCACAAACCAATCCGTTGTGCCTTTCACGTTCAGATAAATGGCACAGTGTTTACTCATGCCCACTGACCAGCTTTATTCGAATAGAACATTTCTACACTGATAGGAACGGTCTCTCTCAGGAGAATTCGCCAGAAAGTGATCTAAATCATACGCCGTTAGTCAGCGTTTTCCTCTGCTATTAGCAAAACATACACACTGTTTATCCCTGCAGTACTGTTAGAGAGTACCAGGGTGTCCGATTGTTTAACACCTTCCTAAGACACTTCATGTCGATTTTTATTACTCGTCTACACTATAATCAAATCAAAACTGTTTATTCCTTTAGATCAGGGGTCACCAACATGATGCCCGCGAGCACCAGGTCGCCCGCTAGGACCACATGAGTGGCCCACGGGCATGCTTTAAATATAGCCCACCATAGCACCACTTACCAGTAAAATACATCTATATTTTGCATTGCTATTCTTTTTTAAATCAGGCTTACATTAATGTAAATTAGAAAATATAATTACTTAAAGATTTATAGAAATAAAACGTTGCATATTGCTATTTATCTGTTTCCTACCTTGTTCGATCATTGCTGATAATTATTGTGAGCAATCATGAACATGATCAGTGTCTTCACGTATATGAATAGCATTAATTATAAAGAACAACATCATTAAAGGTAAATTGAGTAAAGTTGTTATTTCAGAAGTGAATACCAAACTGGTAGCTCTTCGCATTAATCCGTACCCAAGAAGTGGCTCTCAGTTTCTAAAAGGTTGGAGACTCCTGCTATAGATGCTATGAGCTCAAGGTAAACTAGCATTCATAACAAAGGACAATTGTATAAAATAGGTTCTACAACAAGTGATCGCTTTAAGACTATAAGCAAGCCTGGCTTTCCCCTAAACTTAAACTTGTAAAAACTAAATAAATAAATAAGCAAAAAGAGCGACTTCCAGAAATTTTGATATTGCGATAACGATCTGAATGATTATTATTTTTAAATATTGTACTTTTCACGCGTGGTAGCAGCGTATGCGATGTAGGCTACGTCAGGACTCTACCAGGATGTATTCATCTCCCATCTTGTGATTGCTGTTTATTTTTTGGGGGTTTTATTTTTTTAAATAGGCTAAGCTAGGTCATGTCACCCCTTATGTTATCTGGTATTTAGAATTGGGGTTATCAGAACGCATCTCTATCTTAAGTAGTGGACTAGTTATCAAATACAGTGGTTTTCAATCTGTGGGTGATTGGCCACGTCCACGGTATTGCAGGGGGTCCGTCAATTACTATTAAAAGAAATACTAATATTGTTAATATATGTAAAAATATTTCGCTTTTGAGTAATTTATTTTTTATTTTTTTGCAGTGGGCCGTGGAAACATACGCGTTTGGTTGTGTGGGCCGCGAGTAGAAAAAGGTTGGGAGCCACTGATCTAGTATAAAGTTCTCTTTAATTACTTGCTCTCTTTTTTAGCTGCATTTTGGCACAACACAGCAGCCACGCGTAATGTTGACTGGATTTGAAAGTCTGTTGATGCTCAAACTTATGAAGAGAGACTGAAAGTTAAATAAGAGGGGGAAAAAACACATCCAAGATTTTGCTTCCATTGTACACGGGGGATGGGGGGGATGAGGGGGTTCTTTAGCTTGGCACAGTAAATTGATTAGCCGACTTTGATAGATGTTTAATAGTGACATATTGACTATTCAATACTACTGAGTAAATGTAGAGCGTTCTGTATTTCTAACGGACTTTAAACCTGGACAGTAAGGCTTTCACTGGACTCTAACCAAGATGAAAATAATTTATTGCAGGATCTTCATGTTTGCCATATTAAAAGAGCTTGAAAAAGCTAATGGCATCCATGACATCAGCGCTAGTTATCCGTGAAAGAGCACATGATCTCCCTGAGGTTTTACATGTGGGAGTTGAAGTACTAAAAAATCGCATCAATTGAGCAAAACTATTCCAGATTTCCATTATAAACCACTCATCTGTCTGTCCTTCATGGCCATAGCGAATGTGCATCAGGAAGCAAACGAGGAGAGCTGGTCTAAATATGGTCTTTATATGGGAAAAAAATGCATCTACTAAAGTGTGAACAGGGATACATTGCATAATTACATAAGAAAGGGTTTGTCGGTAAGGAACTAAAAAAATATATATATATTAACATTATCAGAAGGGAATGTCTATCTATGGAAACACAGCAGCAGAAAATGATAATGTGTTTATTGTGTTTGGCAACGGAATCTGAGTGTGGGGAAGATGAAGAAGGTGCACCGAGTTCACCTGGTTTAAGGTGAATGTAGTGTTTGTCATCTCCAGATGTATTAAACATTAATGCTCCCTTATGCCAATATTTGTTGCCGTTATTCAAATTTATGAGGCAAAATATGACACTCTTTTTGTGCAGTGTAAGGATAGAATTAACCAAATCTAACGGATTAAGGTTTCACGTAAGTTAAGTACAAAGCGAGTCCTGTCGGCTTTTAAGCGACGCTTTCTCACGAAAGCCAAGGATTTATCTTAGGAACTGCTGCATCAGAGTCAAAGTTTTACACGAGTCCTCTTTGTCAATACCTTCTAGCGCTTCCAAAATGCTGTTTTTGTATTAATAATCAAAGAGGTACAAGCCAAAGACATTATTAATGCCCGGGTACTTGCACTGTATTTGGTGGATCTGGATCTAGTCAGTTAATTTGTATTCTATTTGAATATCTTCTGATTTCTCATGCCATCTTTGAGGGAAACAGTACAATGCAATTTCTGGTTAATCTTGCATTAATGCTAGTGGAAACAAAACCAGTATTTAGAATACATCTTGCAAATTGACTACAGAAGCCTTAAGGGTACAAGGCTTCGGTGCAGGTCGCCAACTGGAGCTGTACATGAATAAACTTAACCATATGACCACCTTGATGTGCTTATTGATGCTTGTGCCGAGCTTTACCTTCATGGTAACGCTCCGGCCCGAGCTGCCGTCGTGCATAAAGACCCGTAGCATGTGTGGGATTAGCTGTGGCAAGTACAGCTTGAACTCTCCGCCCAGGGCCACGACGATCTGCTCGATAAGCAGGATGATGGTATTCTGCATTGGGTTATTGGGGGTCCAGTATTCCTACAGGTGCAACAACAACAACAACAACAACTTTATGAAAAAGACGACTTTTGAGGCTTTTAGGGGTCTAACAGAGATGAAATGGTAAGTGTAGCTATCGTTAAATGGATTCCGTTAAGTGAAGGATGCAATTTGAGAAAAACAACTTATTTTTATTACGTCTTTTTAAAAAAAGCATTAGTATGCATATACACAAACGGGGAATTTTTCCCCTCTTGATGCGGTTAATCAAGCAAACTCTGGCGCAAAGAACCAAACCACCGGTTAAATCATTTCATCTGTTCATCTGAGCGAGGCAGAGTCCTGGGCTGCACTTTTCCAAGCAAACTCTAAGGCGGCTTGACCACAGTGAAAAACTGATTCAACTCACCTGTAAGAAGTGAATCAAACATGTAGTGTGTTGTAGATTGGAAGAGCAGTTTTCTACAGACATGAGCTTATAAAGTGGTCTACGTGGCACTAAATATGGACACTGTAGCATGTTTACGAGCGATTGCCCTGTGGAATCGTGAGCTGTTTTGGATGTTTGGATCAATAAACAAAATGGGAAAATACACAGGATGTGATACACAAACTGCACCAACCGCTCATTTATTACGTCCTTGTTTTATTTAGCGCTGCCTTCACGTGTACGTTATAGGGGGACATCTGTGTTTTCCATCCACACTTGACAACGCATGTTTACTGCTTTTTCATAGCACTAGAGGTTACAATTAAAGGTGTTTTGTGTGTTGGTTTTAAACCTACATGGCTTATTTTTTTTGGGTCTGATTAGTTATGCGCAGTGTAAGACGAAACCAAACCAAACAGCGAACGTACTAACAGCATCAATTTTGCTTTGATTCACATTGAATTGACTGAAAAGGCAAGGGCAGGCAGAAATAAAGGTTATATCGGTGCTAAACATTTCTAGGTCATTGACATGAGGGCCAGACCAGGCGTTCAGTAATAAAGGATCGCCGTATGTTTTATACCCGATACCATTTTATTAACCAAAAGTGTAAATGATCGTCTTGAAATCGCAACGCACAGACGATGGGGATGGAAACAATGAGTCATATGCTTTATAAAACTGTCAAAACCTCTGGCCAGACGACGGTTGGCTGCTGTTAAAGACAGCTGAACCCCCAGCATGATTTTTATGGCCAATATGCAATAGCGATTCCTGCTTGCTGAGTCTGGATAAGTAAATAAATAAGGGAGCCATACTTTATTTGTAAAACTTTTGACTCTATTATCGTAAAGCTGTAGAAAGGTGTTAATTGAAATACTGTGGGCAAAGAGCACCAGA
Organism: Liobagrus marginatus; assembly: GCA_028566295.1. Classification (NCBI taxonomy): domain Eukaryota; kingdom Metazoa; phylum Chordata; class Actinopteri; order Siluriformes; family Amblycipitidae; genus Liobagrus; species Liobagrus marginatus. The sequence goes on from JAOUQX010000029.1 coordinate 3,881,920, forward strand.
AAACGGAAGACGACAAACCGAGACGTTTTATTTAATAGTCATACGTGCATGAAAGAGGAGTTAAAAAAAACAAAAAAAACACCCGATGCCTCATTTGGGGCCAAAGTGAAAATCTTCACTCATAAACTGGACATTAGATGACGCATCAAAGCCGTGAAGGTTATGAGTTACTTACTCGGATTAGGGTGATGATGTCGTCCATGTACGGTCGGATGTGGATCTTGACGAAGCACACCACCATACCGAGGAGAGGAACTAACTAAAATGGGGAGAAGGATGGAAGTACAAATGCAATAAAATAAAGTGGTTTTTTATTTATTTATTTTTTTTTTAAACACATTAGTCAGACATCAAACTTAATCATATTTTTCTACATTATTATCATATATGCAAGATTATAAATCTTTTCAAATAAAACAATTATACAAGCAACCTGTGTACACAGTGCCATGATTTTAGGTATGGTCAGACTCAAAACACACCTGTTTACAGTTGCATATTCTATTTATACTTTATCTATAGCTTTTTTTGAACGTGCAATGTATTTAAAATTTCCTTTTCTTTTATTACAATGTTTGGCAAATTTCTTGTAATTGTTTTATACTATGTTGTCTTTTTTTTTAATTTTTTTTTTAACCCATTCTGGTAAAATGACCTTGAGAGGCTTGAACGATGCAGACAAAAAATGTATTAGGATTGTTATTTTGTCTGAAACATACACAGAAGGATCTAGAATTAATTCCATATTTCCAATAAAGAAATTCAACAGCCGCTTTCTGATAGAATTAAACTGACAAAGTGAACTTGTAGACGTTTTACTAACGCATCCTTTTGTAATAGCTTTGTGAAATAAGACTGTACTGAGAGAGTTGAACCGTTCAGTCATTCTTAAAGAGGTCCCCATACAGGTCGCTTACATATGCTAATGCAGACTGTGATTTGAGATGCAGTTCATGATGTGGGCGCTCGAGAAAGTGCTTCAAAAATAATTAGCTAACATATGTGCTGACTAAAACATTCAAATGGGAGCAAACAGAATAAGATACAGAATAAGACTTGCGACTTGCTTGAGATTTTACACTGGGAGAATGAGAATTCATATTTTGACAAGACAAACGAAATAGTTCGTAATTATAAAACAGGACATTTCAAGTGGTGCCATATAATTACACTCTGAAATCAAACAGCTGAATAAATTGAATTACATCGCACCTGTATTCCGACAACGTGACACGAAAGCTTACTTCTTTGATGCTGGTGTCACACACTCGGATGACGTTGAGGAACGTGGGCATGACCTGCGGCAGGAACTGCACACACTTCAGGCCCAGTGACTTGAAAATGAACGTGACGGCCTGCACCACCATGGTGTGGTGGTTGGAGAGCGACGGGTCACGTAGGATGCGCATCAGCGTTACTATGGCAACAGCCGGGTAAAACTCGTCCAGAGGCAAGTTCCCCATGTTGACCAGCATTTCGCTGGTGCTGTAGTCGGCTGGCAGATGAACGGAAAGTAAGAGGACCATTAACTAGCTGAAGGCAGTCGTTAAGTGTTAGTACACATCCTGGTGTGTTGGGACAATAAGGAAGAGGTATGCATTTTATACTCTGTATCAGGAGTCACCAACACGGTGCCCGAGAGCACCAGGTCGCCCGCAAGGACCACATGAGTAGCCCGCGGGCATGTTTTAAAAATAGCCCACCATATCACCACTTACCAGTGAGCTGCATCTATATTTTTTCGTTGCTATTCTTTTTAAATCAGGCTTGCGTTAAGGTAAATTTGAAAATATAATTACTTATAAAGATTTATAGAAATTAAATGTTGCATATTGCTATTTACCTGTTTCCTACCTTGTTCAATCATTGCTGATAATTATTGTGAGAAATCATTAACATGATCAGTGTCTTCACATATAT
>JAOUQX010000029.1:3941922-3954401 GCA_028566295.1 Liobagrus marginatus
TGTAGTTTTAGTTTTAAAGTTACGAAAATAGTTTTAAGTTCTAAAAAAAGCGCCGTTTACGTACGTGTCTAGAGTGCATATGTGCACCGGAGGATATGTGTGTGTGTGTGTATTATGGTGTATATTATGTATATAATTAGGTTCGTTTTGGTGTATTTAAAAACATCTGGTAGCAGAAGGAGGGTAATGTACCCCTATTAAAGGTCATGAAGCACTTTATAAAGCAAGTTGATGGTGGCAGCAATCAGTGTGAGTTAAAATTGTAGTTGCAGTGTTTTAAACAAGCTGTGTATTGACATGCACTTTTAGGACTTTCTCATAAACAAATATGTTACAAGGAAGTGCTATTTTGGCTATTTAGCTTGCGTTTGGTGGGATTTCTGTCTTGTTGGAGGGCTTTGAATGAAAAGAAAACTGAATGAAGTATGAAACTCCACACAGAAAGACCCTGGGCAGGAATTGAACCCACGACCTAATTTCTGTGAGGCAGGATGAGCAAATTATTGTGTGTAATTTTTAAATCTATTTTGAATGTTGCATATTGCATGTTGGAGGTTGCATGCTGACCCCGTGCATGCGCAGGTTTTCCCTGTGTACTCCAGTTCCTCCCGCCTCCAAACACATGTGATTGGGCATAGGTGAATTATCTACTCTAAAGTGTCCATAGGAGTGAATGTGTGTGTGAATGGTTGTCTGTCTCTAAGTGTTAGCGCTGTGATTAACTGCTGATTGTACAGCATGTACTGCGCCCTAACTCACACATTAAGTTAACTGGGATAGACTCGAGGTAACAGGCTGTGAACCGGATAAGCGCTAGACAATAAATGAATGAATGAATTGCTTTAGTTTTGATTCTTCAACATAGTGTCCACACTTGATAAATATAAAGTCTATATTTTCTAGCTGTTTCAGAATGCCAGCTTAAAATATACACCCCCTTCTCAAGATTCAGATATAAATATCAGAACTTTCTATAGAATTTAGGAAACTGATGCCCTCTAATGGCAAAGTAGTGAACTCTATGGAAGCCCATAGATGTGACTATATTATTTTCTGACCAAATTTGAGTCATTCACTATTTCTGGAATTTAAGAATAGGACTCTAAATCCCCTGCAACATTTCAGTATGTATTTTATTCTGTTGTTAAGTTCTTGTGTTTGCCCCTGTGCTACGGAAACCATTGCTGTTTCTGCAGTCCCACTACAGTCTGTACTAGAATTAGTGGCACTAACATCTGAATTCATGTCAGTGCCTCATGTGGTCTTTGTCTCAGGGATGTCTGAAGTGTGTATATGTAAACAATTAGGGGAAACGTTGTACTATATCGGTCGCCTTAAAAAAATTACCATGGAGCACGGCTAAAATATTTTCAACTTTGCAGGAAAGGGTTAATGTAGTAATATGAATTGAGGTCCAGTTTCCAGCAATACACTTAAATAGGTCGTAGTAATCGCAACTGTTTAATTAAGTATATGTCAGAGCCCATATTTATTTACTTTAACTTGAGTACAAAAGTGTAGTCAGTACTTAAACTTTTAACCGAGTCATTTTAAACTAGTGATGTGTCGTTCGCGAGCGAGTCGGCTCTAAGAGTACCTCTTACTCAGCAGGGGCGGGATTTTATTTTCCCGCTATTTTATTTAGCCATCTTACTCAGCAGGGGCGGGATTTTATTTTCCCGCTATTTTATTTAGCCAGTCACATGCAAGGACAGACCTGGATCATACATTACGTAAAAGGGGGGCGTGGCGTCAGACGCTTAAAAGACAGCGACTGTAGTGGTGCATGCAAGTCAGGTACACGGCGCAATAGGGAGAGGCTGGAAATTAAAGACTGTTATCTAATGTATCATATGATAACATTTTGTGCATAAAAAAATGCATAAAAAGAAATGCTTTTATGAAAACACTGATTAAAAAATGTGCTTATCAACACGCAAACCAAAGCAAATAATTGCTACATTTGGTTACAATAGAAGGCTCAAGGTGATACTAAATAAAGAGTCATTTGGGATCTATAAGAGTCGGCTCTACTAAGGGAGCCGAGCCAAAAGATCCGAATCTTCGAAAAGAGCCGGACTTTCCATCACTATTTTAAACATAAGTGTCAGTACTTCTACTTGAGCAAATAATGTGTGTACCTTTGCCATGTCTGGTTTAAATGCTCAGAATATTACATATGTAAAAGCTTTATCATTCCTACATTTTATCCACTAACCCAAAACGTCACTGGAAAGAAACTAGAAACAAGATGGTAGAAATATACACACGAACTCTATATACACACAGTATTACTTCTAAGTTTAAAGATGAGATTTATCTCTGGCACAAGAAAAGTAACATTTAATAACATATGTACATCAAAAATAGAATAAAATGATAAGGTAAATCGAAAAAAAACTAATACAGTACAGTACATTCATATAAATTTTTGTACGTAACAAAAAAGCTTTTGAAAACCGCGTGACGTCACTGATGCTGCGACTGGACGCTGCCCAAACGGTTTCCGCCTCCTATTATTGGCGCACTACATAGGGTCTTGGGAGTCATTTGGATCTCAGCCGGAAAAAAGCCGCACGCGCGGCGGAAGTTTTAAAAACTACAACAAAGATGGCGGCGCCCAAGCCAGAAGCGTTGAGTAGCGCACACGTGGAGAAAAAGAAAAAGGTATGAGTTTTTCATTGCACATTTGAATAAATGTTTCCACGCGTTCTTTAGAATGAAGAGTTAGCTTGTCGACGACTTTGCAAAAAAAAATGTTTGTTGGAAAACCGCGTCAAACAAATGTAATCGCTGCTCCAACGGCGCTAGCTGCTAAGCTTTCAAACATGTAAATAACACGATATGTAGCAAACCGGGCATTTTTAGCAGTTAATTTGTGTATACGTGTACTTTCGCATATCCGGTTGGGATATCTGATGTGTTTTGGGATTTTGTCACGGCTTTCTCATTTCTGCATGTTGTTTACCCAAGCCTCCTAAACGTTACTGGCAAGAAACGGAGAACGAAGATAACACAAATACAGACAAGGACAAAAACAGTGACGTGGTCAGTGAAGTACCAAAAGAAACATCCTGCAAAAAACATGCCGAGCGACGAAAGAAGATAAGAAAACCTGACGGGAAATCCCTATCAGGGGTGCGTATATTTAATTCTTCCTGCGCCCTGGTAGGGGACCACCTGTGTAAAGGCGTAACTCTTGTGTTTTACATGTGAGTCTGAATGATTTGTATTTATATCCTCCTGAGACCTGACCTATTGACTTGTTCCCTCTGTAGTGGATATTTTATTTTTATGATAAAAAAAAAAAAAAAAAAAGTTTGAGCAACTCTTCCCATTCCTGGGGACATCATGGGTTTTCTAGTGATCTGTCATTTGATTGGCTGGAAAGCTAAGAACTACTCCTTACACTGTATCAAACACGGCAACCATAAGAACAAGCACATTTTATGGGAAGGAAAGTTTTGTTTTCTGAGTTCAGCTGCCTTTTCAAAACTAAACTAAAACGGTCCTGTGGTCCACTACAGTGAATATGCTGTAAACTACAAATGTTAAGAAAAAAACCCTCCACTACAGTGAATATGCTGTAAAATACAAATGTTAAGAAAAAAACCCCTCTTAATTGTAGAATGTTTTTTTTAACCCAAAAGAAGTACGAAATCACACAAAACAAAACATAATTTGATCACACTTTGTTTCCTTGGGTCTCAGGAGGATGTAACAAAATATCAGTATATTCACATATCCAGTTGTATTGCTTGAAGAAATTCATATGAATCTGTCCATATTACACTGAAAAGTAGTACCTCAGTAGAATTACCGGGCACTGATCACCCTCGGCTGGGTTGGACCGGTGAGGGTGTCTGATTATCTCGTATTCCAACACCCAATGACTCTGGGTTCATCACTGCTCATTTGTCCAAGCTGCACCATCGAGACAGTATTTCAAGTCGCCTAAACATCCATCCATCGGCATTGTTTTATCCTGTTCAGGGTCATGGGGTCGCTGGAGTGTATCCCCGCTAACATGCAGGTACACCCTGGACAATCCGCAGTTAACTGCAGAGCTGTCGTCCAAATATATTTGGTCAAATATCCCATACAATGACGCCGTAGCATTTCTTATATAATGATATGATGCTCTTGAACTGCTGTGAGTTGTGTAAAAGTACACCAGGAATAGGAACAGGCTGGAAATTTATAAGCGTACTCAATCACAGAAACACTGAACCCAGAATTAAGGCTAGAAACTAGTCTGGCTATACGAGAACCAGAACCCAATCAGAGGAGTATGAGAGCGTGTTCACTGTAATAGAAATATGAGATGGGACATGATATTTTTCCCCTTAATGAGTTTTAATGCATGCTTGTGAATGACAACTGATTTGTCCATATTGTGAAATTGTTTTTATGTTGTCACATATTGGAATTTGTGTACTTAGTACCGTAAGTGTTTGTACGTCAGTAGAGCCCGGCTGTGAATTCTCTTTAAGTGCGTATTGTGTTGGTCATTGGTTTCATGTCATTTCCTCAGAAAAAGGACCCCTTCCCAGGTGAGGCCCCTATCCCAGCAGCACGGCTAAAGAAATTCCAGAGGGGGGAAAAATTTCAAGGGGTAAGCTCTAATACTGAGATTAATTAAGGTCCATGTTTCCCACACTTGTTTTTCCATGCATAAAAAGCATCACTTTCATGTATGTGTGAAAAAAATCCTGAGCCAAAAGTTGCGTTGCCTTCGTTTGTCATCAGTTAAACACAACCAGAAAGAAGGCAAAAGCCATCATCAAACAGTCTGAGGCGGCGTCCGATCAAGCACAGAAAGAGGCTGCACAATATGATCTTCTGCTCCCGGAGGATCCTGGGTAATGCACCCAATTCTGTACACATTTGACACACTGACGATTGTTGTAGGTTTATTTAAGCAAACACTGACATAAATGCATCTTCGTACCACCAGGTTCCTGGAGGGAGATGAGGGTGAGGACACGTGCACTGTATCACAGGAAGACATAGCGGAGGCTGTTGATATTACATCTGGAGCAAAGGTGACACTTAGATTTTTATTTAATGCTACAAAATGTTTTAGAAACAGGTTTTTTTTTTTTTTGTTCAGTCCAGACTCTGTAACATGATGTGCATTGCCTAGGCTTCTTGATGCGTGTGTGCGCGCGTGCACGTGTGTTCATAGCTATACGTGAATGCGTTCATACAGTCAAAATAAATGATTATAAATAAACCCTGTAGTTGAAAAATCTATCTATTTAAAAACTCTAGATTTGACCAACTGGTGTACTGTATACACGGTGTCACTACAAAACAATAGTCCGACATGTCAGGATTGTAACACTGACCTGAAATGAAACCGCATCGTTTCTCAGGACAAACTTTAAAAAACTTATTTTATAAGATGTATTTAGGAAACCTTTTACAAGGAACCAATTGCCATTGGACATTTGCTTTGCACCTTTTAATTAACATTTTTAAGTCAAAATTGAAAACACAACTTTACTCCCTGGCATTTTAAAATTACAGTGGAGCCTCTCATAACGAGTAATTCGCATAACGAGGCAAAACAAATTGCTCCCTTAACGAGCGACATTTCGCATAACGAGTGACGCGCAGAAAGGGGAAGGGGAAGAATAAATAATAAGCTAGTTTCAATTTTTTTCATTGTTTTTTTCCAAATCAAAATCGCACTCCAGGTTGTTACGATCCTTAACAATTTATAAGTGTCATTTTATTTGAATAAACGTTAAAAATAAATCAAATGAATTTTTTTTCACATGGAACGCATTATCGTGTTTTACATTGATTTATATAGGAAAATTTGTTTCGCTTAACGAGTGTTTCACATAACGAGCAAGATTCTGGAACGAATTATACTCGTTATGAGAGCTTCCACTGTATTATACTTTTGTTTATTGTCTGTTTTTACTTGTGTTGTATTTTTCCTTACTCTCTTCAGCACTTGGATAAATAAATGGATAATTTACTCATATTTACCTAAATATTATACTTATTTAGCTTACAAACACTTTCTCTCCCTGCAGTATTTCAACTTGCATCTGACCCAGTTTGGACCGTACAGAATCGACTACAGCAGAACTGGCCGGTCAGTGCCATGACAGTTTGACTGTATTTCGGATGTTGCCGTTGTAAGATTTAAACAGTTGAACCATGTCCCCTGTTTTGCTGACCCTGTTGCTTCCAGGCATCTGTTGCTGGGTGGAAGGAGAGGTCATGTCAGTTGCATCGAATGGCAGACTAAGAATCTTACATGCGAGATGAATGTCATGGAAACGGTTCAAGATGTCAAGTAAGTGGGGGAAAAAAACACGAACATGCGCTAATGCACACAGACAAATACAGTGGTGCTTGAAAGTTTATGGACGCTTTAGAATGGCCTAGAAATCCAAGTCTAAAAATGGGCAAAGTGACTCCAATGAAACAAAGGAAAAAGAATGTGAATGTGAGTGCAAAAAGTAGCTGAAGCTTGCTTTCAGTGTCTAGTGTACTGCAATAACCACGTAAATATTTCTGGTAACTGGTCACTTGTGGTGGTTTCTGGGGCAGTGCTGGTTGATCTGAAAGATCCCGGTTCAAAATAAGGCCCTAAAAACACCTCCGGCTCCAGCATCATGGCTGACCTTGCACTCTGACCCCCAGCTTCATAATTTGGGATATGTTCTTCTTAATCAATCATACCTGCTCAATGGCTTGGAGGAATTTTAGCCCAATTCTCACTACAGCACATCATCAGGGATGTTGGTGGGTTTCCACACATGACCTGCTTGCTTCGGGTCCTTCCATAATGTTTGTTTTCGAATTGAAGTCAAGCCTTTGCTTGAACTTTTTTGACGCGTTTGAAACTTGGTTTCTCTTTAACTATACTTTGGTAAAACAGCTTGTGTTCTCGGGTGTCGTCGTTTTGCTTTGACATCCATCTGATCATGTTTTGACTCGTATTTATGCAACAAAAACAAATGGATAAATAAATAGAGAATTTCTTGAGGTTTCACAAATTTTCTCACACCATGTTCAGTTCTTCATCCATGATTATAGGAATTTTTTAATGGAAAATGAGGATTTAATAAAAGCCACGAGGATCGTAATGATGGAAAACCCTGTTAATGGAGGCAGCTTCTATTTACTTCTAATTAATTGGTGATCCAATAACCACCTTTTTTTCAGGTTCGCATAACCACACAGGACTGACTCTAGGCTTGTGTGTGGGAAAGAAAGATCCCAGAATTATTTTCACTCTGACTTCCCTCTGTACCATGGATTGATTTGAGTTAATGTTTATGTACATGTAAATTTCTAACATCTTAAACAGTGATCACAGTGTATTGTCAAAGCACCAACCCCAGAGCTAATTTGAAGCAAACACTGTATACCCAGCTTTATGTGCACCTTGATTATCTGAATAATGATTTAGATTAAACAAATTTTTTACTTTAAAGTCAGGATAGGAGATTTCAGAGAGGCTACCAATAGCAAGCTGGCTTTGAAAGCCAAAGCCCTGCCCTCCGTGCATAATAAATTTTTCAAAGCCACGCCCTCTCCAAAACACAAGAACGTCCTCTGGCAGTACATATGTTGACAGGCAGGTAGGACAGCCTATCGTAATGTTTGGACAAAATATTTTTTGGGTCCTACGCCTGCATAAAACGATATAAATACATTTAGACCATTTAGCTTAGAGTGCTATCGAGATGCAAAGAGACTTTCAGCCACCATAACATGTTTTTGAACAAAATCTGTTCGAAATCTCTTACCCTGCTTTTAATGAGGGGAAGTTGCGTTCACTTGTCTACTGAGAGCTAATTTGCTTTTTCACTGCCGTCCACTAGGTGGCTCCACACTGAAGCCATGTTCGCCGTGGCTCAGAAGAAGTGGCTTTACATCTATGACTCCAAAGGCATAGAGCTGCACTGCGTCAAAAAATTTAACGACGTTCTACGCATGCAGTTCCTCCCCTACCATTTCCTGCTCGCCACAGCGGTCAGTACCGGACACACGTTTGCGTTCTGTACGATAAGTTGTGTTCTGGTGCTTTTGGTATGTTCTTATGCGCGTCCAACTCTCCCAGAGTGCCACAGGTTTCCTGCAGTACCTGGATGTGTCTGTGGGAAAGGAAGTGGCGGCGATCAACACAAAGTTAGGCAGGCTTGATGTGATGGCACAGAATCCATACAACGCCGTCATCCACCTGGGACACTCGAACGGCATCGTCAGCCTGTGGTCACCCAATCAGAAAGAGCCGTTGGCTAAAATGCTGTGCCACAGAGGTGCAGTCCGCTCGGTCACTGTGGACAAAACCGGCACGTACGTAGTGCTCACGTTTCGGAAGCGTCACATTGAAGATAAAGCTTTTCATAGCTAGTGTGTAGTAGCATATACAGTAGCGTTTCGTTATATTCAAAGGTGAATTATAAATATCAAAGTGAAACAAATCGGCTGCTTAGTGAAGCTGAGAGCTAAACCTTGTGCGTGTGCGTGACAGGTATATGGTGACTTCAGGTTTGGACAGGAGGCTGGCAGTTTATGACATTCGAGCATTTAAGCCACTAAATAAGTACTTCCTGCCTGCTGGAGCCTCCTGCCTGTCCCTTAGTCAGAGAGGACTGCTAAGTGCTGCTACTGGAGATGTAGTGCAGGTAAACACACACACACACACACACACACACACACACACACAGCTCAGTGCTGCTACTAGTGATATAGTACAAGTACACACACACAACTCAGTGCTGCCAGTGGATATACAGTATAGAACAGACACTGTTAGTTTTCTTGCCCACTTCCTGAAATGTTGTACACTAAGACTATTTAAAGAGTTTTTTTTTTTTATGACTTTAGCTTTAAAAATGTCCATGTTCATGATCACCCTCAGGTGTACCGAGATGTATGGGGAGGTGGCCCGATAACCAAGCCATACATGGCACACCGTGTAAGGGGTTCAGTATGGGGCGTTGGGTTTTGCCCCTTCGAGGATGTACTTGGTATTGGACATGGAGACGGGTTCACAAGTATGATTGTGCCAGGTTAGTACTGCACCCAAAATGTTACATTATCAAATATGACTACATTGCTTTTCTAATAACACATGAGTAGAAACATGAGAATACATATGCAGTACACTAACTGTGCCTAACTAAAAACTGAAGTGTGGTTGCTTCCGGCTTTGACTGAGCGACAGTGATTTAATTATTTTTTGCTAGGTGCTGGTGAGCCAAACTTTGATGCTCTAGAGCTGAACCCGTACCGCAGCTTAAAGCAGAGGCAGGAATGGGAGGTCAAGGGTCTCCTGGAGAAAGTGCAGCCTAGCCTGATTGGCCTGGACCCAGGACTGCTGGGTAAAGTGGACCAGGCAACATTTGAACAGAAACATAAAGAAAGAGTGGAAGCACTGGTGAGTTCACGGTGTATATAATATGCACCTATGTTCATAGTTTAGTAATGAATGCGTAAAAAATTGTCCATTCATGTATTTATTACGCATACACAAAACACATTCAAATTGTTATCAGGGCATTTGCATTAGAAATGTTAATGTTAATGTTAATACCATTTAATGAATTGACTAGTCAAACAAACTGTTTAAATATTGATTAGGAAAGAAATTCGATCCTTTGTTTATAGCCAATTTCAAGTCTCACCATTTCATGTTGCTGCGATCACAGAAATTAACGCTATGTGAAAAGTTTCACAGAATATTTCGGATGAAATAATGTTAATATATATATATATATTATGAATTGCGATGTTTCAGAATAGCTGAAAAATGTTTCAAAATGATTGCCGATTTTGCCCAACATGGAAGATCATGCATTCAGGCACACCTCTCTTTGATTCCTGTGCATTGAAGCAGACTACAGTTGGTAATCGTAATTACATTTCCTGACTGGTAGGAGTTTAAAAATAGGGTTTCGGTAATTTTAAGTAGTTAATTTGGGAAAAACTGCAAAAATTCCTTAAGGCATTGATTCACTCGATAGTACCAAGTTATACCTGTAATATTAAATAATAATAATAAAATAATAGTAACTTGAATATTTCTGTACCCAGAGCAAATTTTGGTACTTGCACTTAAGCGGTGGACAACAGCACTGTTTGACTATACGTCAATTTTATTCTTATAAATTCTTATTCCTCTTATTGTTTATCTTCTGTAAAACTGCTTTGGGACAATGTGTATTGTTAAAAACGCTTTATAAATTGAATAGAATATCTTAATGCAGGAAAATTTTACAAACAAGAAGCTGCTCATCCAAACATTAAGCTAATTATAGTGTTCGGGTTCTGCGAGTCTGTTTGTTTATATTGATAAGGAGCGTGCACCTGCTCAGCTACACGATTTTCTCTGTTCGGATATTTGACCTAACCCTAATGCCAAAAAGCGTTACATTGACCACTTTGCCTCATGTGCTTTCCAGGGATATGATCCACTAGCCAATGAAAAGTTTAAGCCAAGATTTAAAAAGAGAGGCAGAAGTGCAGCTGGTGCTGTGGAGAAGAGAAAGAAGAAAGTGGCGCACGAGGATCAGAGGGTATCGAATTACACACAAACACAATCTTTTACTCGGTCTTTATTTAGAGCGCAATTTAGCCCCAGTTCAATTACTCATCTGTAACATGGTCTTGATGCAGGAGGTGATTCGGAAAACGGTGGCAGTGAGAATGAACAAAGAAAAGGAGAGGAAGGACCGTGCCAAGCAGCAGGATGAGCAGGGACAGAAAACTGCCTTGGACCGGTTCAAGAAAAAGGAAGGTGCTTTGTGATGAGGGCTTTAAAGGAATAAAGGACTTTTTCAGAATGCTGGACCCTGGCACAGATTTGCCAACACACACACACACACACACACACACACACACACACACACACACACACACACACACATATTGAGACTATGCTTCATCCCTGTAACCCGAGTGGTGTCTAATATCTGACCTGCTTTCCATCATTTATGTGATGATTCAATATTACCATAAGAAAAATATTTGTACCAAGTAAAAAATTTTATGTTTATCTTAACAGATTTTTCTACAAAGTACAAATATATTTGGCGAAGAGTTTATATGTACAGTGTACAATTAATTCCGGGTTAATTTCGAGTCAGGCTACGAGTCATTTTTATATCTATCTAGGGTTGGATATTGTTTTAATTCTAGCAATTCAGATAGTGCTTATCGAATCCGGTTCTAATCGGAAAATGAATTTTTCATTGGGAGTTAAATACGGTGCATTCATTCAGATTAATGCAGTGTTGAAGCAAAGGTTTCATCATGTTGGGTGTCCTTTCTCTTTTGCATGAAATATCGTTATTACATGTATTGAGTTTGGCAATGCAGTCGTTCTTTTTTTCTTTGTTACTTTTGATTGTTTGCTGTGGTTATAGTGCTGATTGTAATGAACTGCGCATAGGTGCAGGACCCGGCAGATAGATACAACTGTAAAATGCTCACGGCTGTTCGCCGTGTGTGAATGACTGGGAAAGGAATCCATAAACAGAATCGAAATGCGTGCATTGTATCGAGTCCCTGATACTTTGACATTTGGACCTGGTTCTCGATACCCAACCTTACTTGTTTCCCAATCGTTTCTGAAGCGAGATAGAAAAGCAGTCTATTACAGGGCTTCATGCACACGTTTAGATACACATAAATTTGGAACGTCTTAACAGTCTCCAACTGTACCAGCAAACACTGAATAGGTCTGCTAATGAAAACTGCAGGTAAAAACAGAAGATGCAAACCACTTATCAGGAGTAGCGATCACAAGGGCAGATTTGTATTTTGGAAAAAAAACATGCAGAGATGAGCCACAAAACTCTTTCACCAAAGAATAACCTCTATAAAGTGATGGCAAAGTGTATGAAAATCAAAAGAATGTATGTGCTCATCATCTAAAATAAGCTCATGAGTGAAATTATGGATGCTGAGATCGTTATTGTCCAATAATTACATTTTATAACTCGATCTGTTATTGACTAAACTTGGCCGATCCTGAACCGATCTTTGTATTTATTTTTGCCTTATACTAAGTATCCTGCTATGTTAGTGTTAGACATAAACCTTCATTTTAAAGGCATATTAAAATGTTTACTGTATAAATCATTTTTATGATTAGTGTATTTAGCACTCTTTAAACAAGTTGTAACATGTAAAAATATAACAAAGGCAACATCTATAGTATGACCATCTGAAAAAAAGGTTAATGGTAAACATATCAATTATATAAAGCTCTGTATCGGCTGCAAAAGTGGATCCTGATTTGAGCATTCCTAAGTAAAATACGGTGGCGGTAGTGTCATGGCTTAACTTGAGCTTCTATGTAATCATTATGGATGATGCAACTCGCATTGAAAACTGCAGAATGAATTCAGTGGTCTACGGCAGGGGTCCCCAAACTTTTTCCAGTGAGGGCCACATAACCTTTCCCTTCTCTGATGGGGGGCCAGGGTCAGTTTCTAACA
>JAOUQX010000029.1:3982501-3996640 GCA_028566295.1 Liobagrus marginatus
AACGCACTTATCCTGGACGTTGCATCACTTTTTTTTTTTTTATCTCTTTCTATGCGAATATTTCCTCCATCGTTCTACCTGATGTATTTCTTCATATAATTCCTTATTATTTATCAGCTTCACTATTCATAAATCTATAATACAGTACTTAGATTTTAGTCTCACGTTGTAGCGTATCAGAGCACTGTTTAGCACTCTGCTGTACGACTTTAGCTAAAAAAAAAAAAAACGGCTGTGAGCTCCGTTTGCTATTTAAATTATTCGTTCTAAACAAGTCGGGGCTCCAGTGTGTTTTCGGCCATATGAAATCATGACAGCTGTTTTCTGTGAAACGTACTCAAAGTACAATCATGCACTTATGAATATTATATGAGAGTGTTAACTACATATATTTACCCCTTTCTAGGGAAACAAGGAGATGAAATCTACATGCCGGAAATGTATATGTACTGTATAAATTCTACCTAAATATTTGGGTTTCAAACCCATCCAGACTGTTTTTAATCTCTGTTGTGATATCATGTTCAATACAATTTATACTACATGTAATTTCATTTAAATGAATGCATGTCTATTTGAAACTTTTCTTCTCTCCGGCAACAAAGATGGTAAACTTTTTTTGTATATAATGCATGGAATAGTTAATGCATTTTATCAAATGCTGTACCAAGATGGCGTATTAATGTCGTGGCTTAATACATATTTATCTGCCAGAGACTAAAAGCGAGCGTTATTTTTTTGTTGGAACTTTAACTCAATTATGTACATTGCAAGGAAACTAATGACCTCATTATCTTGTCAACAAAAGTCTTTTTTTTTTTTTTTTTTTTTTTTATATACATATAAAATTTGTTGTGTTGGATGTGTCATTTTTAAATTATAAGACTAAGTTGCTTGATGGCTGTCACATCACATAATTTGAGTTCCTGTAAATGTTTGGATAAATGTTTGGATTTAATTTTAACACAGGGGGTGGAAAATGTTTTGATAGATTAAGTTAATTTAATTTATTTTTTCATCCCAAAACGTGCAATTACACGGATAAAAACAAATATGTAGCCTTTTATCATACTATGTATGAATTAGCCAGCGATAGTAAAGGGAACAACAGGAAAGAAGCCAGTCCAACATTAATCCATGAATTTACATTTACAGCATTTGGCAAACACTCCTTATGACTTATAACCAAGCAGTTGAGGGTTAAGGGCCTTGCTCAGAGACCCAGCAGTAGTCACTTGGCAGTGATGGGAATTGAACCCCGGTCTTCATTTCAACACCTCAACCACTGAGCTACCACTTCCCAAAGAATTGCGATGAATAAACCCAGTAGCTAAATTAAGAAGGCTGTTGTTTAAAAAGAGCAAACTCATGTCACAATACAGCGGACATAATTAATATTACTAATAATTATACTGTATATAATAAAATGAACAACAACTAAGAAAAACATTTTGTAGCTAAGTTGCATTTTTTTATACTTAGGTACTACTTAATAAAAGACAATAATCCGAAAATAATCCTTAAAAAAAGTAAATAAATGAAAATAATACGTAATAAATCTCCGTCGACTCGCTTGGTGGCAGTCACGCGGTTTTCCTCATACCAGAGAGCACGAGCGCAACACGAAGAACATGAGCTGGCGCTGAGGATAACGATTTAGTCGCGCGTGTCAATAAAAACTCACTTTCATCATGCCGATGAAAGGAAGGTTCCCGATACGGAGGACATTAGAATATCTGCAAAAAGGAGAAGTAGTCTTCAAAAACTCAGTGAAGATTATGACCGTAAATTACAACACGAGAGGAGATCTGAGTGAAGGCGCAAGGTCAGTCACTAAGCCTGCTAGCGCCTAGCTTAGCAGCTCCTATTTTAGCAGCGCCTAGTTTAGCAGCTTTTATCTTAGCAGCTCTTATTTTAGCAGCGCCTAGCTTAGCAGCGCCTAGTTTAGCAGCTCTTATCTTAGCAGCTTTTATCTTAGCAGCTCCTAGCAGCGCCTAGTTTAGCAGCTCTTATCTTAGCAGCGCCTAGTTTAGCAGCGCCTATCTTAACAGCTCTTAGAAGCTAGCTAACTTTCACTGAGTGTAACTAGTTCATGTGGCTCGGCTGAAATAAGTTTCATAATCCTTTTAAACTATATAATTGCATATAGTCTGCTAGTATAAATATGAATGACAAATCACGCATTATGATTTTAAAAGATTTTTTAAATTTAATTTAAATGTGATTCTAATTATGTAATAAATAAATATATTTCAATTTTCGCACGTTTTTAGTCAGGTGCCTAGTTTTCTTACAATAACGCTAAAAGATGCTGAGGTGGGATTACAGTAAATGCTTCAATAAATAGTCAATGCTTCAATAAATAGTCTACTTTTGACTATTACTTTAGAATTGATTAACCTTCTCTTGTTTGTTTTGCTTATTTATTTATTTATTTAGTCGTTTGTTTGTTGGTTGTCATTTGCAGGAAATTTGTGTTTTTCTCTGTGCCACAAATCCAGTATAAAAATCCATGGATTCAAATAATGATGTTCAAAAATATGACCCCGTCACCTTTTGTCCGGTTCTACCTGGGTAAATGTCTGTTTTTTAACATGTAATTTTGTCTACTATTTACTTAATATAACATTTTATAGACAGTTCTGACTAAATGCCATGCTGACTAACACACAACCACCTTAGCAATAACAGTTATTAGGACATTGCTTTAGCGTGCTTGTAACAGGACAATAATAAACTCATATAAGCAGAATGTATGAAGATTATATATATATATAAAACAAAGTGTTGGGTCCATCCTTAAGACTATTCCAGCGGATTTGCCATTTGTTGTAAGATACTTTGATGTTTTTGTAGATGATGGCGAGCAAGTGTTGGTAGACATAGAAGGAAAGGACTATAAAGAAATAACCCAGCATGTCAAAAAGATCCTGGGCAAGTCAGAGTAAGTGTTTTTTTCCTCCCTCTTTAATGTCTCCAACATGCCAGTATTGTGTGCGGTTACTAAAACACCTTTCCAGAAATACATACTAGATCAGTAATCTCTGTTTAAGCAAGACTATTCAAATATTATACATATTTTACCACTTGCTCGAGCAGCTTTAAAAGCCTTGCTTTTTAATCCAGTGAAGACTCCAGGTGTTGCCACAAACCATTTTGTACTTCCACATAACCAGTGTCTACTGATGTTGATGGATCTATTCCTATCGAATCCTTTCTTTACAATTCCAAGAAATTTTGAATCACATCCGTCAGATTGCATTTGAGCAACCAGGATATTAAAACCAGGCCCATTGGCCCATCCAACCGCCTAACAATTTCACTGTTCTGTACTGTGTGTGCACGACTATAAATAAAGGCTGCTTCTTTTATATTGGGAAGTAAATCATTCTTTGCATTTCTCTTGCATAGACGGAACTTTAGTAAGGTATTTGCATGTTTAGAATTAAACACTGGCGTAGTTTTAAGTAAATGTTATTCCCTGCAGCATTGTATTTCACACTACTCAGTCATCGAGCATACGTTTTTTCAGCTTCACGATGAAGTGATATGAAATCCCATAAGTACTTTCTTTAATAAATAGATAAAAATTAGCTGAACTTTTTTAGGCGCTTGAGCAATGGTATGATGTCTCTTTGACCCTCTTTAATATCTCTTATTTTTTCTTACAGTAAAGTTTTGCAAGCTGAAGCATTAGCCAAGATGGAGTCCTCAAACCCTGCAAACTTCGGGCCAAAAAAATATTTCCTGCGCGAGTGTATAAGTGAAGTGGAAGGGCAGGTTCCTCACCCAGGTCTCGTGCCCTTGCCAAAAGAGATGACCGGCAAATACAGGACCAAAATGGCCGCTAGCTCTGAGGATTAAACCTGGACAAAGGAAAAGAGGACAGAATTGTAACATTTCAACCCTTAGTAGCTTCCTGTGCCTGAACGGACGGCAGTCGGTATGTGTGGAGATAATAAGCAGCCAAATCTTTTTTTGTGTGTGTGTAACATAAAAATAGACTATCGTTTGATTACTTCTTCAAGACACATGAATAACACCACAGTAACAAATCACCCAACCACAGCTTTGTTATTGAATCTGTTTTTATTAGTGCAGTGTTTGCATTCGGAACATGAACAGGCTTCATGACTGAAATGATCCCAGACTTTCCGCTGACTTTATCTACATACCACATACCATTTATACCTACTTGGAGAAATATCACCAAAATCACATCCTGCAGTTGCCACTACACAAATGTGTTTACTTAAAATACTGCCTATTGATGAGAAATAAACCTGGTTACTATTGTTAAAGCAACTCTTTATGCTGATTCTCTCCTAAAGTGTATAAAATCGACCGGTCCATGCAGAACTGGTTTAGTGTTAATGTATTCAATGTGTAAATTAAGTGCATATCAGCTATTTAAGCAGATATCCAACACAAGCTTGGAAAAAGACTCCAGAAGCATACCATGTCAAAAAGCCAGTACGATGCTATCAAAACAGATTTGACAAACAGTTATTAGCAATACCACCTCTGTCTGACAAGCTCTGAATCTTAAAGGTGAAACAACATTTCAAAAATGAAAATAAGACCTGTTTATTTTAGCAAACGCCTTGAGATGATGTACACACGTTTTAACCCAGTGAAGCGCACTTCCATGACATCGGCAAGCAGCTACACCAAGACAAAGTTATGAAATTGACATTCATCTGTCACGCAAACAAGCAGGTGCACAGATCCTTAAATAAAATGAAAGGAAAACTATTTTAAGTAATACAGTTTCCTGAAATACAGAACAGTTTTATCATATATATACTCCGTTATCATTCCGTTAATGATGGCATGATCATTTTTCCAACAAAGATTTTTCACTGTCCGAAGAAACAACATAAATCTTATTAGCAGGACTACATACAAAGCAACATTACTGTCATGCTGCTAATAGTGTTGACTATAGCAAAGGACACGATGTATCCATTCATATATGTATTAATTGTGTGTAGTGCATGTATATATGCACTACACACAATTAATACATAAGCAAGCACTTGGGATTAGTTTTTCATCACACACTAGTTTGACAGGTTTGTGAGACAGTAATTTCACATTAATGACTCTAAACACGTTAATCCAATTTATGTGTATACATTTTGTCTTAATTAAAGCCAAAAACCCTGTAAAAAGACCGTTAAGCCTATGACAGTAGACACAAACATTTCTGGCACTCTGCTGAATCCACAAGAGGGCATAAAAGCAAAGGGTTCAGCAAAAACAAGCCTGACGATGGCTACGATCTAAAGTTCATTCTTGTAGATCACAGCTTTTATTCCAGGAGATCCTGGGCTAAACTCTGCATGCAAGTTCACCCCTTGTTGAACCCTGTTTTTGTTGTGTGCGCGCTGACTCACATGGAGAATATATCAGGCCTTAGTGTGTGCACTGCAGTGGCTGAGCTGCATTATTAGTAGATTTAGCATGTTCTACTCTCAGCTGTGCAGTTGTCATTTTTCAGCACCCTGTGAGCTTGGGTTTTAGATATCGGATGTCATTCAGTGTAACTCGTCTGTGCCATAAACACAGTGGGTCATTTCTAGGTAAACAACACACCTTTATCGACATGCACACGTTAGTATGAAGGAAATTAGTGTTTCCAAAAGTGGTGTTAATTCAGTTTTGTTTTTTTTAGTTTGTCTTGTTCTGCTAAATCATTCACACATGCTTTCTTTAAAGATTGATAAATGAAGCCCAATAAACTTAAAGCGCTAAAATAAACATCTTCACGACATAATATAAGCAAGGTTATGACAGACCAAATAATTTGTTCATGTGGGGCTAACATTAGAAACATTATCTATAAATGTTCCAACAAAGTCTTTGTTTTATATAACGTTCTCCAGCCGTATAGCTTTTAGTTAAAGGTGCAGGTCAACAGCCTGAAACAACAGGCAAAACATACAACACCTAAAATTCATCTTTACTTTCAGCTTCCTGGTGCCAGCAGAAGAAATACAGGGGTCAGTACGCTTTTCTCTTTTGCTCCTGTAAAGTGCACTGTAGCTCCTTCAGGTTTTGGGACAGCACCTCCACCTCGTCTGTCCGTCCGCTGAGTTTGGCGTCGAACATGTACGCGCGGATGTTATCGATCTGCTGAAGCAACAGCTCTTCCTCAATGATGTCATCCAGTGCTGGCTGGTCATCGACCTCTTCAAAGGGATTGGTTGAGGCGGACGGCGTCACGCCTAAGGTGTCTTTAAAAGGGTTAGCTTTGTTCTCATCCTCAGAATCATTCTCAAAGGGGTTTCTGGTTTCTGGATGCTCCTCATCCTCACCTTCCTCAAAAGGGTTGTACTCTTTGGGTTTTCCAGCAGCTTGCTGCTGTTCTTTATGGATCTCTCCGCTGAACGGGTTTGTGGAGTCGTCCTCAACCGGCGCGGCATCTTCTTCGTCAAACGGATTTAGGGAAGCCTTTCCACCAGGGGGAGTTGGCGTGCGCTCATCTCGAGTTAAAGGCGGAGAATTACCTGGCAACCGTGGAAACGAGTTAATTGACAAAACGCTGCGTTGTGGGCTTGTTTCAGAATCCCCAAATCCATTTTCCCCTTCTTTCTCCCACTTTTCCACATATTCTAGATCAAGATTTTTTAATTTGCCAAAATCAGATAAGTCCCCCCCTCGGGCCATTTGGCTCTCCAGCTCTTTTTGTTGGAGATGAAGGATCTGGCTTCTTTGTAGGTCCTCCTCCTGGGCTTGGCGCTGTGACATCTCGATGGCTTGGCTCATCTGCTGAGCGTCAAACTCCTCCTGAAGCTGGCGCAGGTTCTCCTCCAGCATGGCTGCCTCGTCAGTGCGGTTTGCTGCTCTGGCCTGCTGCAGGAACGACTCGATGTTGTTAATCTGCTGCAGCAGCGGATCGTCAAGTTCGGCGGCTGAGTGAGAGGTGGAAGAAGGCAACCAGCCGCCGACTTTGGTCATGCGAGGGCTTGGTGCGGGCCGCGGGGCGTCTCCGTTGGCACTGAGGGTTGCACTAGTCTTCTCGATTTCCAGTCGACGGTTTTGTGCTTCCAGAGCCGCCTGAAACAGCAAGAGACACAGAGTGATGCAGAGGTGCTAGAAAGACAAGCCGTTTAGTGTTACAACTTTCCAATCCTTCCGGGTTTGTTTGGGTTTGATTGTTGCAGCCAAAAGCTCTTTATTTTGCAGCGATATTGAAAAATTATTTACATGAAACTCCTCGAATTGTCAAAATTTAATCCCACCGGTGATTACACACGTAAATCAAAGAAATGTATTTTTTTTGTGGGAATTTTAAACAAATTCCAACTCTGAAGATGACAACTTGCTTTATTATCTGGTGATTACATTTAAAATCAAGGAGCGGCTGATTTTGCTAGCATGCTTGGGTAATTCTAGGGAGCACTGATCCTAGCTTTCTCCCAGTGTAAAGTGTGAACCTTTCTAGTTTAGTGATAGTTTTTGCCCCTGTTCAAGGTTAAGTTAATTTAATAAAAGATTAGATTAAAACTATATGTTTAAATGTACACAGGTGTAAGTATAACCTGTAAATACACATTCTGCTGTCCCCCACATGAGAAGGGGTTTCCCCCTGAGTCTGATTCATCTCAAGGTTTCTTCCTAACATTACATCAGGGGAGTTTTTCCTTGCCATCGTCGCCTAGCGCTGCTTATTCGGATACATGTCATACATTCACATTTTTTTTTTCTTCTTACTGTTTATCTTCTGTAAAGCTGCTTTGGGACAGTGTGTATTGTTAAAAGCGCGTTATAAAGCAAATTGAATTGAATTAAAACCCTGCTGGTTTGCTTTTTCCACCCAGGAGAGATAACAGCCAGTGCGTTAGCGCCGACATTTTCAAACAGATTTAGCCATTTCAAGTGGTTTCATTTTACTTCATTTAACTGGCCAATACCTAATAGCTAATAAAGCAGTCATACAGTGATTCATGGTCAAGTAGCCTACTGTTTTTATTAGACTGCGATGGAGAGGCACACGTTCTCAAATAACAGGACAGTGAAGCTCCTGCGGGGAAAAAACCCTGAATACGCCAGATCTCTAGCTAGGTCTTTAATAGGGGTTTTATTACCTGCATAATCAAAACAGTAACAAAGAATAATAAGTATGGGAGTTTCACTGCTAAAAAAAAAAATTGCATGCTCATATAAAAATCAAACCAAAACATTGTGTTGACTTTAAAAATAGAAATATATAATCACAAAGTAATCTTATATAGCTTTTTACCTGTCTCTCCTGCTGGAGCTTCTTTTCCTGTTCCTCTTTTCTTTTTTCTTTTAGCTCCTCGTATTTCTCTTTCGTAGGAAGAGACATCAGGCCCAACAACTTCTCCTGTACAAACAGGGCAAGTTCAAAGTTTTTGTCACATGTACATCATACGTGGTACAACAAACAGTGAAATGCTTTGACGACTGACCGAAGGTTGGCTGTAAATAAGGGTGAGGGAGAGAAAGAAAGTGTAGAAGGGGTTGGTTGCATATAAATACTATTTACAATAAGTACAGTAATTACCAATTACAAATGTACATCTATATGCAATGTGTATGTGACAATATAATAATAGTAATATAATAGTAATAATAATAAAATATACTAATAATATAATATGCTAATAATGTAATATGATATAATACACTATAAATACTATAATAAATACTATAATAGTATAAATATACAGTGTGCGTATGCAATTTGTGCATGAGTGTGTGCAAAAGAAAGAAAGTCCCAGAGAGAGTCCTGAGTCTTGAGAAAGAAAGCAAAAGGGGGGTCCTGTTGCGTGTATTATGAGATTAGGTTTTGGTTTAGGGCCCGGATAACTTGCGGAAAGAAACTCCTCCTCATCATCTTTACAGCAAAGATGACGTACAATGCAAACATGGCCGAAAGTATGCGGGAACCTGACCGTTACACTTACATGATGATCCTTTATAAAATGTTGCAGCTAAGTTAGAAGCACCAAATTGTAAAGACCAGACGTTCTTATAACCCATGAGTCACAGAGCGGTACGGAGTCTATCATCGATCGGTGTCATGATTTGTGATTTACTTGGAAGAATTCACACGGAGTTAGAAATTTGGGGTTTATAGTCATAAACTGGACGGCTGATTAGACATAGAGCAATTTCATGTCAGTACAGCACTGGACTCATGGGTAAAAAAAAGACAGTCGTAATAACCTACAACTAAACCACCTCACATCCTACAGAGCCAAACCCATACACGCAATGTAAAAAAAAATACTAAATTCATAATCATATAATAGCGTTTAAAGTTGCCTTATTTATAAACGACGCATGAGGCTGCTCTGATTGGTCCGATGACCCAGGAGGTTGTGATTGTTCTACTGCGTACAGCGTGTGTAGGAAACAGAATGCCCGTAAACTATAGAGAGGTTGCACCTACGTCACGGTTTGGTCAGTTACCCGGATACGCGGCCATATTGGAGATACTTGGATGTAAACAACAGCATGGATGGACCAGGTATCGTACTACAAGTAACTAAGATGATGTTCGACTAATCTATGGCGTCCAAACCACAGAAAAAAGTGTGGAAGCTGCTAAAGCATACAGATAAGGATTCATTAAACAAGAAAGGGTGCGACATATTTAGCAAAACTAAAGCTAATTGATAGCAAAGATCTATACCGAGAGAGAGAGAGAGTACACTATGTATAAACACAGAAGATGGCAAGAGAATTTGTGACGTATGAAATTCGGGGAACTAGATTCGAATTTAAAACGACTCGTTTGAGCGATTCTGAGTCGACTCGGAGAGCCTGTTGAAAATCTACCGTTACTGAAACTAAAATGGCTAGACGTGTTTGAGAAAAACTGCCCCTGTGATATTGATCTGCCAAGGCAGGAGTGGAAGATCTTGCATGTTCTGAGTCACAGAACCCTGAACTCAATCGCTCTGAACACCTTTGCGATGAACTGGAACACTGACTGCATCCTCAAACAACATCAGCACCTGACCTGACTAATGCTGTAATGGCTGAAGAACACAGGAACACAGCCAACCTCTACCAAATAGCAACCATATAGTAGTGTACTGAACAAGGCAAGGCAGAATAATGTAGATGGTGTGTGTGTGTGTGTGTGTGTATGCGCGCGTGTCACCTGCACAAACAGCGTCGCTGAGTAGCGCACCATCTTCTGCAGTTGGACTGCTTTCGGATGAGGCGGCACCTCATCTTTTAATCCGAGTGTTAGAATCTTCTTACTAAGACACACACATACAAGCGCGCACACATTATATATACAGAATCACCTGTATTGAGCTCAATAAATGCCATATTAGTCTCTGTACACTACAACTGTGGCCTACCTGAGAACATCGATGAGCTCATAATATTTCTGCACCTCCGTTCGTAGACCAGCGGCGGTTTCTAGGTTATAGGTCGTCTCGCCAGCACTGGAAAAGACAACCCTAGCTATTTATGAGGACATTTACTATGGGATGTGGATGGATGGGTGGATAGATAGGAAATTCATTGCATTGCACAGTACAGATACATAGCAACGAAATGTCGTTTAGCATCTACCAGAAGTGCAGATAATTACAGAGGCATACAGTATGTACAACAAATAATTATATAGGCAACGGTAGGGAGTGTGTGTGCAACATATGACTATATGTAAATGTACGTACAAACATATCCAGTATATACATCATGCTGATGAAAACATGCCGCAAACTAACACCAACTCTTTGTTTATGTTAGAAAATGAGCCTTATACCTTAAAACATAAAACAGAAGAACCAATCACTGATCACCTCCACTAGGGATCAAATGCTTTCCCTCATGAAGGGAGAACTTACGGTGTACTCACACTAGGCTCAGTTGCTCTGTAGAATGCCCAAACAGGATTGTTCTGCCTCCCCACACCTCCGCTGACCTACACTGAGCACGCTTACATCATTTTCATAGAATTTTGTTTTGTTTCAAAGAAAACATCACACAATGGAGTCCAGCATTGTAATGTGAAATACTTTCTGCCTTATTTACGGGGATTGGGGCTAACAATTTGTCTAATAGATTTATCAGTCTTGCAGAATGCCTGTCGTGCTCAAAAGACTTTTACACATTCCGCTGATGTTGATGGAGGACTGTAATTACTTGCCATCGATAAAGTGAGACGCAAACTTGTTATTAAACCCAAAAAAGGTTTAATTGCAATCTTGCCCTGCTCCGTTCAAGTTGTAACAGGAGATATTTACATTTACGGCATTTGGCAGACGCTCTTACCCAGAGCAACTTACATTTTATGTTATTATGTTGAGGGTGATGGGTCTTACTTAGGGATAGCTTGGTGGTGCTGGGATTCAAACCCATGATCTTCTGATCAGCAGTCTAACACCTTAACCACTGATCTAACACTTCCCCACTATTACTTCACTATATCTTGGAAAATTGACAGTATCTCTCTCTCTCACACACACACACACACACACACACACACACACACACACACACACACACGCACACAAGCCCTTGATGTACATTAGCTAACTTTGTTGTGATTAGCCTACTAATCTTACACAATATAATCAGTTTCAGCTGCTCCCCTTAGGGGTCGTCACAGCGGAACATCTTTTGATTTGGTGTGTTTTTACACTGGATGCCCTTTTTAACGCAACTCACCCATACGTCCAGGCACTAGGGGCACAATGGCCTGTGCAACCACTAACGGCTGCGTTTTTCTAATCTGACACAATCTATAGTCGACAAACAAAGAAACACTGATAACATGCTTCTGTGCTCGGCCAAGGTTATGGCAGTCACACTAGAATGCATTTATATTTATAGCATTTGGCAGACGCCCTGACTGAAAGCGACTTACATTTATCTGATTATCCAACCGAGCAGTTGAAAGTTAAGGGGCTCAAGGAATCAAACCCACGATCTTCCGATCAGCAGTCCTTAACCTTAACCACTGAGCTACCGCTTCCCCAATGCGTTCTACTACCTCCATAAGCAGTCCTAGGCCCAATATAGCACACACACTTGTCAAACAACCTGGATTTTTGGGAGTACGAATAAAGTAAAAAGAAGAAAAAAAGAAAAGTACGAGTGCGAGTACACTTTTATTTAAAAACGTCAAATATTCCAGTTACGCCAAACGTGAGGTCTTACTTGAGCGACTCGGCCATGCGGATGTACTCTGGCGCCCTCTCGTCCACTTTCTCCATGCATGTCCTTAACCTCTATATAGACGCACAGACAATACGAATTTAGAGACAGCGAGTGACACACCGTGTCAGCGGTCAGCTAAACCCCTAAAACATTAACTTATGCACTATTGCATGCCATTTAAAGAAAATGAGTCGGTGTAGTGTATGTGTAATGTACATACGCTACATATATAGTAGACAAATGGTTAAGTATTTTAGCATGTTTAGTATTTGGAGGCGTAAAGGTGCACAAGTCATTTAAAACATGACTTACTTATATAAATGTACAAAATTGAAAGATAAAACGGGTAATAGATAAACAAGTTAAAAAGGTTTAAGCCATGACCTGTAGCTCCTGCATCAGGACTTCATGAACATGGCGTGAATGATCATACTAAAAGCATAAAGACTAAGCCCCAGCTTTGGTTTCGGTTCTACATTAAAAAACACATCTGTATATATACCTCATAAAGTTTGACGATTTCTGGCACGTGGTCCTTCTCCTCCAGTTTGTGCTGATAACGCAGCAGAGCGTCCATGCAGTGACGACAGCAACGAATTCTATCTTCATCCTTCTCCTCCAGCACGGAGCTCACAGAGGAGAGGCTGCTGATGGAGCCGCGCCGTGAGGTCTGCTGCACTGTGGGGCCTCCTCCACCAGGAGACGCACCGTGCCTGGGACTGCCGGGGACACAGAGGGCCTCTCGCGTGCCACTTGTCAACTTAACTGAAAACAAACCCACATAAGTCAACGGCGATTTGTTGTTTGATACCAAATCTAACAATTATAATACATACGAACAACTTTTACATAAAAGTCATGTTTATTGTTAATAATTAATTATAGAAAAGGTATCTGCGCGTGTGTTCATTTACAGGCCAGAGGAAGAGGCACAAATTCCATGCACTTCTTGCACATTATGGAACCGCAGAGGCGGCAGTGATGGCGCCGGTTCCTTATGTTGAACCTTTCCCCACAATCAGGGCAGAATGGTACGTCCTGATCGTTCACCCATGGCACGACCGATTTTTCTAGTGCTGCACAAATAAACAGACCATGTTTATGCTTATGCCAGCGTTTATAACTCATGGCAGCAGTAACAATGTAAAGGTCGTTTCTTGTTCCTCACCCACCTCTTATCTTTCCACCATCCAGATTGGTTCTATCAAAGGAAATAAGCTAAAAAGGAAATGAGCAGGAAGTGACCATTCATATCGGCTAAACAGGTTAAAAAAATTATCACATTTCTGAGAAGCTGAATACTATTCGTTTATAGATAGAAGATGTATACATTTCCAGTACTTTTTTTATACAGCACTAAGCCAAGAACACTTACCTTCTCCAGCCTGATGATGCGCTTGTTTACCTCGATGACATAATGATCAATCCTAGCAGCTCTGTGCTTCTTAAAAAATTCCAGGTGACTTCGAGTGGCTCCTGGTGAAACCATCAATAAACAACTCTTCACTCTTAGGAAACGTGTAATCCAGTAACCGCCTAATGTTACTTGATTACTTAGAACAACAAATACTCTATATTGTCTATAGTATATGTGGTAGAAATGTGTTTGGTCCCGTTAAAACACCTTTATACGAGACTCACCCACTTCCTGTGGCTCCCACATGTATGGATCCACACCTCCATAATAAAAGGACTCGTAGCTGCTCTCAGTCCTCTCATCTCCATCCCGTTTCAGGAGTTTGTCTTTGGCTTTCTTTGCTTTTTGCACCAGGCCTAAGGAACAATATTAGATAGAATATGAAGCATTGTCAAAGCTCCACTAATAGGCATTTTGTAAACTGATGTAGCCGTGGTGATAGAAAAACAGGCAGGATAAAACAATCAGTCCCTGCAGGATTGGGCCAAGACATTTTGTGTGATGTCATCAAAGTTCAGTTTATTGGTCACGTGCACATCATACAGTACAACATACAGTGAAAT
>JAOUQX010000029.1:4026923-4040808 GCA_028566295.1 Liobagrus marginatus
AGGGAAAATACCCTTATCTGTATGTCCTTTATCACGACGCCACTCGCGACCACCATCTCAGCTTTTCCAACGTCGTTCGCAATCATTACCACCCCAAAATTCATTCTCGCCGCCGAGAGGATGCAATCTCCTCCGATCACCTTCGCCACCGATAAAACACAGTCCTCAATTGAACACTCGGCCGGTGCCAAAACCTTGAATCCGTGCCTTCTCGTTATGTGTTTAAAGGACGCCATGTTATTCCAACGGCTTCCACACACACGCTGCTTCCGGTATTTTCCACACACTCGTATGCGCCCGTAAGCGCACACAAGCTGCTCACTTTCACCAGGTCGCTCTGTGTTTATTTACTCCAAGATGTTATAAACGGAGTAACTCTCAATAAATCCGGAAAGTTTGACAAAACGCCAAACCGACTTTTTTCCAGACGTTCGCTGCTCACCTGACCACGCCCACTCACCTCACGCACGCGCAAGAGAGAGAGAGAGGGAGAATGTCTGAAAGATAGAGAGCGAGAAAGACATAGAGTGTGGGGGAGAGAGAAAGAGAATGTGTGAAAGCGAGAGAGCGAGAGAGAGAGAGAGTGTGTGAAGAGAGAGAGCGAGAGAAAGAGAATGTGTGAAAGAGTGGGAGAGAGAGAATGTGTGAAAGAGAGAAAGAGAGAGAGAGAATGAGAGAAAGAGAGAGAGAGAATGTGTGCAAGAGAGAGAGAATGTGTGAAAGAGGGAGAGAAAGAGAGAGAATGTGTGCAAGAGAGAGATAGAGAGAGAATGTGTGAAAGAGAGAGAGAATGTGTGCAAGAGAGAGATAGAGAGAGAATGTGTGAAAGAGAGAGAGAAAGAGAGAGAGAGAATGTGTGAAAGAGAGACAGACACAGAGAGAGAGAGAGAGACAGACACAGAGAGAGAGAGAGAGAGAGAGAGAGAGAGAGAGAGAGAGAGAGCGAGAAAGAGAGAGAGAGAGAGTGTGTGAAAGAGAGAGTTTGGCACCAGAACTGTGGCTTGACTGTTTCCTTTTTTTTTGCCTTGTCTAGTGGTGCATTAATATTGAGACTGTGGTCCGCTGCTTCTTGAGAACACTCTTCTAATATGTGCATACTTTTACATTAATGACACACAGATTCTCAATTAAAAGTATTTATGAAATGTGTTTGCAAAATCCACATTTATTTTTATTGTAATGAAAACTGGTTTTACTCTTTACACCTATATTTTAATGCTATTTCATACTATACATTAAACGCAATTTTGTAGAACAAAACAAAAAGAACAAGTTAGTTCCTTTAATTAATAAACAGTTTTTAACCCCCCCTGATAAAAAAAATAGAAATGTATAAAAAGCCTGCTTATAATGACACAGGATTTTTTTTTTACTAATCCATTGATCAATATCTGTGGATTAGATTAGTTTAGAGTACATTAGAGTGTCCTCTCAGAAACACCCCATGAATGAGTTATAGAAACTGTAGAAACAGCATTGTTAAAATAAGGATATCTCTATCACTGAAATTACAGCCAGTACAACTATCTAATCTACAGTCATAAAAAAATACTTTATCCCAGATCCTGTTTGCATAATTAAAAACATTTTTCAAACTATGAAGGGATCATTCTGACATAACAACCTGCAACCATTGAATGTTTTTATCAATTTAGGTTTATTACTTTTTTAGGATGAGATGTTGTGCCAGATGTAAAACAGATTTATTAACCCTTAAGGGAAAAAGAGCAAAAGAGCAAGTTAATATTTTGGTAAACAATAAACTGACAAATTAGAAAGTGTAAATGTACACATACATAACTCTTTGTCATTCATAGATTAAAACAGAGACTTTGGTACAACATGCATATTAACTGTATGTATTAAAATAGTATATTTTCTTATAATATACAGCAAATTTATATACATATAACATATGTTTATATATATATGTAGTATATAACCTTTTTTTATTTTTGATTTTTTTATTTTTGAAATTGATCACATCTGGACGTGGTACCTTACTGGTCAAGACTATGGACTACTTATTCAGGGGTCTCATTTATGAAACAAATCCCACCTTTTTCCCATCATGTTTTTACAAATCCCACATTTTTGCGTTCATGTTTTTACAAATCCCACTTTTTTCCCGTCTTGTTTTTACAAATCCCACTTTTTTCCCGTCATGTTTTTACAAATCCCACTTTTTCCCCCGTGATGTTTTTACAAATCCCACCTTTTTTTCCCATCCAGTTTATACAAATCCCATCTTTTTCCCGTCATGTTTTTACAAATCCTACCGTTTCCCATCAAATTATTACAAATCCCACTTTTTTCCCGTCAAGTTTTTACAAATCCCACTTTTTTCATGTTTTTACAAATCCCACCTTTTTTCATGTTTTTACAAATCCCACCTTTTTCCTCCCCATCATGTTTTATAAATCCCACATTTTGCGTCGAAAGTGCTGAACGCACCTTTCAGGGCATTTTTTGCGCGTACGCAATGGTTATAAATGAGGCGGCAGATGATTGTAAATTCAAATCTCAGGGTTGTCACTGCTGGGCCCTGAATCAAAGCCCTTAACCTTCAAACGCTCAATTCAGAGAACTAAATTTTAGGTCACTCCAAATAAGGGTGTCTGCCAAATACTCTTGTACGTCACTTAAGCTAGTTGTGTTTTCTCCAGCTGAAAATGACTCCTGCCCTAGAGTAACTTTGTTTCTTGCCTTAAAAACATTGGGTCAACATTGTGGCATAACCTCACCCTGAATGAGGAGTTAGTCATCCCTTATTTATGATCTAATGTAGCATAAACTCATAAAGACTGGCGTTCTCAAACTTGTGTACACACACACACACACACACACACACACACACACACATACAAACCCATTGAATAATTCTTTTTTTGCGATGACACAAGGTCAGGTTACTAATAGACTGGCTGTTGTCACACTGTGTGTACTGTGTCTTGTTGATTTACACAAAAGATGTTCTTTTAGAACTTCTTAATGTGTGTATACAGTAATGGAATGAAATATGGAATAGTTGGAATAACAGGCACAATTCTACACACATCTGCATTGCACAAAGACTCACACCAATAATAACGTGTGTGTGTAATAATGACATGGCGTACGGTTTGGATCCACTTCATTCCTTTTTAAAGCTTTGATGAAGGGCTTGGTCGTCCTTTTTTGTCATTTCTATGTTCTGGTCAGCAGCGTTATTTGAGCTCACTTCTACGCCGAGCCACTGTCTCATTCTCGGCCGCACTGTTTGGGATGTAAACACGATTTGTCCTGCGGTTCGAGCTTTGTTTGCGTGTGGGTGTGGGTGTGGGTGAGTGTGTTAAGTTCCTTGCCAAGGTCAGATGTGTTTGCGTATATATGTGTGTATATGCACAGCTTAGGGTGACTGCGGGTTAAATTAGGGGTAAATTAATATGTGGATATTGTATAATAGGTACAATCAGAGAGATACTTGTAATTCTAGGATTAGTTTTAAACACTCCTAACTGCTTATTTGCTTGTAGTAATTGTATGATGTATGGGGTTTTTTATTACCCTGGTCGAGCACAAAGCATGTCTATGCTAACATACCGAACTGTTGTGTTTTTTTTTTTTAGTAGTAGAATTTGCACAGATTCAAGGACATCAATTTCTTTGTTGACAAAAGACCAGATAAGTGACTGACATGACCAGATGGTGCTTAAATGCGTAGCCTGAATGCTTTAGTTATTACGTCATGGATATATTTTTAGTGGTTATGTTTTATTAAATGCGGGTAAAAAATAAATAATTTTATTTTTTTTACTTCCAACGCTTGAGTTAGTGTCGTTTTGTACATTCAGACCAAAGAGGGTCATTATAATAGAAAAAATGTATTATCCAAAATAAAATGAAATCATTTACAGTCAAACTACCAAAGTGTTTGCGTTGGTTTATTTCTTGAGCTGTTGTCAGGTAAATATTGTAAAAGCATGTGATTGGCAATAATGTGAGCAACAACAAAAAAAATATAATTGTCACATGGTCAAAATTTTGAGCCTGAAATACGTATAGTTCTTTTTTTAAACATTTATCTGTTCTATTTGTTCTACTTTTTTTCTTACCTTTTTTTATATCTAAGCAGCTGAACTACTTCTGGGTCCTGACAGTTGACTCTAAATGATCACATTAGTGAATCCTTGTTAAGAGCAACTATTGTGGGATGTGGTGGCTCAATGGTAAGTCTCTGGGTCAGTGATCAGACGGTTGGGGGTTCAAGCCTCGCACCAGGCAAGCTACCACCATTGGGTCCTTGAGCAAAGCCCTTAACCTCACTTACTCCAGGGGCGCTGTTCGTTCTGTCTGACCCCAGCGTTCAAATTCATAAGCTGGGATATGCGGAATAAAAACATTTCAGTGTGTGTGTGTGTGATAAACAGGATCTGAGAAAAAAAAGGAAAAAAAAATGTTGTGAATGAATAACAATCGACTCCTTCCTTCTTGCGTTATGATTCGACCTGGTTCACTAAAAAAACAGGGTTTAAAAAAAAAAAGTCTTATCTCTTCGGGTGAAAAGCTTCATTCTCTATTGTTTCTGAATCTGTTTCTGTCACCATTCATGTTTATATATTCTAGTTTCTATTTCAGTGGAAAGCACCTCGCCACGCCTTGTCTCATCTCATAGTTGTGTTGATTGCTATCATTTTGCACCAGGCCTGCACTACTTCCTCATCAACAAGTTATCAGCTGATGAACCAAACTATCCTCGGATTCTATCCTAACCTTGGTCAGCGAGTCAACAATAAGTCTGCCAGCGGATTAGCTGCCGGTTCATGTCTGATCTCACTGAGTGACCGGATCATTCTTGTCCGAGGAGTACGTCGGTCATAAATAGCACTGAATAATACATTTCTCAGCTACAAACATCCCACGAATGAAATAGACGTTTTGATATATGGATTTGGACTTGCTCTGTGGTTAGGAGTCAAGTAAACAAA
The DNA here is from genome assembly GCA_028566295.1 of Liobagrus marginatus. NCBI lineage: Eukaryota > Metazoa > Chordata > Actinopteri > Siluriformes > Amblycipitidae > Liobagrus > Liobagrus marginatus. The sequence goes on from JAOUQX010000029.1 coordinate 4,031,891, forward strand.
ATTTTCCCTCGTGATGATTGATGAATTTATTATTATTATTATTATTATTATTATTATTATTATTATTATTATTATTATTATTATTATTATTATGAACGTACATCAGTCCATAGCTGCGTGCTTTCACTCACTCGGATGTCAGGTGTGAGTTAAATCTGTAGTAATATGTGAATAATATCAGTGGTATGTTTTCCGTGCTAGTGTCTGAAAATAGGCCCTGGGTTTCTTCGGTACTTTTCCAGATTATTCCATTAATGTCTAGTGGTATAATATCGGCACAGCAACCTATAATAACTTTTATGATCATTATCTGTTAGGGGTTTTAATTCAACTCCGGGCTAGTTTCACTGCTGTTTTTAACTTGCCCTTGTTGTTATGCTCTGAATATTTCCTCCTGGGACAATCCCTACTCCTGTCATAAGGCCAGTTGCAATATGTTATGAGCCAAAGTTTGTCAGTTCAGGTTCAGGTCAAAGTTTAGGAGCAGAATTTCACCAGAAAACATTGCTTTCCGTAACGGAATAGAAGAAGATACTGTTTACATGCGTATGTACATTGTTTCTCCATTATTTAGGTTGTTTCCGCTAGAATGAGATGAGGTTGTCTGTTCAGAATGTAGAATGTAAACAGGGTTGTGTTTGTAGAGCAAAGGCTACTATGTAAAATGCACTTGGATTTTGGGAACTTGAGTTTTTCCAGACTTTCTCGGGATTTGACACAGCATTCGATTTTAAACAGGAATGGGTGACTGGTAGGTTTGTAGACTGAAAAGTCTTGTTGATAAAAGAGTGGAGAAAGGAATATGACTAGACTGGATAAAACTGACACTAAGCTATTAAATAGCCACTTGCGGTATCTTAAAATATACATTAAACCATGGAGTTGGGTAGGACTACAAGAGACAGGCCTTGAACATAACTTCATCGATGAAAATAACTTAACTCCAAATCCAGCCATGTTATTTAGTCTTACGCTTTCCATTTTGCCTTGCATACTTTTGTGCTATAGTAACTGTTATACAGCTGAATAGTTTCGATTGGCCAATCTTATTTCTGTAACAATAATATTAACAACAATCTGCTTTCATTTCTGTAAAAATGCTGATGTGGCCTGTGCACACTTCGGGTTTGACATGCTTGCTTTTTTTTTTGTTATTGGGATTGTTTTTGCGTACCAAATCCCAAAAGATCAGCAGTTTCTCAAATCCTTAAACCAGCTTGTCCGGCACTAACAAGCCTACCACCGTCAACATTGCTGAGATCACAGTTTTCTTCATTCTCATCCTTGATGTGAACCTTAAACCAAGCTCAGACCTGTATCGCTGCATGTGTTAATACACCGTGTTGCTGCCGCCACATGATTTGCTAATTGGATAACTACACGAGGTATTCCTGATGAACTGTTTGGTAAGTTTCACAGTGTGTTTCAGACACGTTGATTAAGCTACACTGGAATGTTTAATGTTTTATTCAATGTTTCCGTCAAGGGTAATGTCGACTAAAAATCTGCTCCCTGTGACACCTAGTCCTCTTTGTGCCTCATGGGGCCAGTTCTGGTTCGTTAAGTGCATGATGAAAAGTGTTTGCTTGTTTAGTGTGGAACTTTTTTACATTTCTAAATAATCTGTTCTAGAAAACAAGAACTATCATTTACTGTTACAGTCTTTATAAAAAAAAATACTGTAAGTCTACTAATAATAATATTAAATAGTTTAGGGTTACTGATGTTGAAGTGGTAGCTCAGTGCTTAAGGTGATAAACTGCTGCTCCGAAAACTGCGGGGCCCCTGAGTAAGGCCCTTAACCCTCAACTGCTCGGTTGTAAGTCATTCTGGATAAGAGCGTCTGCCAAATGCTGTAAGTGTAAATGTCTACTAAATCAATCCTATTTATAGCTAAAATTGCAGTTTGTGGTTTGTTTTATGGCATTTAAACGTGTATTAGTAGGTAAGATTAGTCATTAGGTATAAGATTAAATATCTTTGACATCTGAGCAAATTTTTTTTTTTTTATTCTTGAGCCCAACCTATACCTATCCCCTAATGTTCACGAAACCTCAACCCCTTAGGATATATTGTGTGCCATCTGGAGTACAGTGACTCACAAAAGGCAGATACAGACACAACCATTCCTCACCGGAAGTCAGTTTTCCAAACAGGTCCGTTTAGCCACTTAATAGACCTCAGATTATTCATACAAGAGAGAACCTTTTTACCTTTAAATCACAGAAACACATAAACGACAGGACTGTAGAGTAGTTTTTATTTTTATTTTTTTAAAGAAATCGACATCATCTTTGTGTTTACTAAATGGCACCATTTTTAATATTATTATTCTATATTATTCAAATAATTTTGACTTCATTAGAATGAAAGAAATTCTGTTTTTTTTTCTGTTATCCCAATAGCAATGATATGAACACTAAATGAACACTAAACACTATGTAGTCCCATAACAGGTATGATCCAATTGATGTCCTATGATGACTATTTTCAAATGCTGTTTAGCAAGGGAGTGTATGACTTTGGCTCATAGCCATTAAAACACAGCCAGATGAAAAGTCTTTGTTTTTTTTTCTCTGGTAGTTGTTGTAAAACTAAGGCAAACTTGGCATGCTTTATATTAATCACTTAATTATACAATGCAGTATGCCTGTCTGGAAGGAGTCAAGTTGGGGTTTTGTCGGGATTCGGACGAGTCAAGGCAGGGTCAACAGCAGTAAAACCACCTTTAAGGCGCTGTGTGTATGTCTGATAACATTTCATCCGTCGAACCGATTTATAAGTCACTGGAATGCCGGCCAATCAAATTCCACCCGTGTTTACGGTCTTGTCAAAACTGGTGGAACATGTTTGACCTGACCTGAGCAACAGCTACTAAAGTGGCCAACCATTAAAACCCATTATCTGCATTATTCTACCACCAAGATGCCACTGCTGGACCCCTGAACAAGGCCCTAAGTTGGAAAAATAAACCAATTAAGATTAACAGAACAACCTTAAAAAAGAAACAGAAGTCAGAACATATATTGATATATTGCTGTTGATGCTGGCAAAGAATCCCCTTAAAATGGTATCAGGAAGAAAGATTAAGAGGAAAAATGCTCATCTGGGTAATAACTGGCAATAGGATTATATCTCTGCACCTGTATACGTTGTACGTATTTAGCTGAGATTGTACACTAAAGCAAGATGCTGGTAAGCAGAGATGCTGTTTTTAGTGTAGAGAATGGATATATTGTGTATAACAGATAAGTGAATGTATTCTTACTATACAAAATAACGAATACGGTTGGTGTGGCTAAAAAAACGGCCAATAAGCAAGCAGGAAGAGTGAAGGTTTAAAGTCCGTTTTTTGTGTTTTTTTTTAAACCGGCACGATCACGCCACGTGCGATAACGAATAACTGGCAGTCGCGCGCTTGCTTGCTTGCTTGCTGTGTAGTTGCGTGTGAGGACGATGAAGTCATGCTTAAATAGAGGGCGGGCACGCGCGTTTTCAGGTGCCGCTAAACTTTCAAAACAAGTTCGGCGAGTTTCAAGTAAAACAAGAAGAGAATCGCTGCCGCAGATCAGACCATAGACACACACACACACACACACGTTCGCTCTGATAAAAGCATAAATGAAGTGGACATTTAAGGATAGAGCAGCTGTAACGAAAGGGAGCGCAACATGCATTGGGAACAGTTACTTCGTTTAAAGAACGGGGAGGTAAGAAAAAAACCCCCCACAATGTTTAGTTACAGTTTATATATCATTCAAAATTGATTTGTTGTACGGTAATTTCATCGTATATTTTCCAGTTAAATGAAAAGTAGTGAGTCTGTTGGTTCTAAAGATAGAGAAGTCAGTCTAGGATGTGAACGTGACCCGTGCTGAATGTTCACTTCACCGTCACTCATTAGTCACGTGCCCTAACCGGTAGCTAGTCAGATCCTTTCTGACACACTTCGGCTTTTCCAACCTGAGGCGAATATGTACACTTTCAATGTGAGGGTTGTACCCACAGTTTCGTGCAGCTTCACAGGTAAACACTTGACGCCTTTACAGGATAACCGGACACGCTTTTAAAAGAGGACTGTCGACAGAAACAGTACATTATGACGAAACATCGCGCCGTATTTTTCCATAGTAGTGTTTAATCAGGCTAACGTTAGTATGCGCTTTTTACAGTTAGTATGTTAGCGTTGTTTAGTGAGCTGTACTCCAGGGCTGTGGTGTTCACCAGACACAATAAATAGACTGGTAGGCTATGCTACATTTTATTTTTACAGGCATACTAATTTTATACCTTATTTTTTGAGCTAATTTTGTTTAAGCGACTGGTTTAAAGCGTTTTCCGGTTTAGTTGTACACCGTTTTAGAAGACAAGTGTTTAAAAAACCGGGTTTTTTTCTAACGACTATCGAAAGGCGCTGACTGGGCAGAACATAAGATATTAGCAATTCATGTTTATTACTAGATATGTTTCGATAATTATTACGAGTTACACCGGCTGAGCTCGATTCGTGTATGTATATGCTGTGTAATGGGTTTCTGACGGTATCAACAAACTAAACACGACACTTAAACCTGTGGTTAAACAAATTAAAGAGGAAATTATAACAAAATCTGTGTACAAAAGTGGTAAAATAACCTCCTGAACATATATACGTTTTGATGTACAGCTTCTAGGCTAAAACTGTCCAGTTGGGGAAAACTGTACCTTCTACAGTACATGGTAGTGTTTGTATTTGAGGGCCTGACGTCATTCCGGGGTATGGGGCCCAAGACTCAAACTTAAAACTCACTTTATTATTTTATTTTTTTATCCTTTTTTTTCCCTACCCTTCTAAGTAAATTGCATACTAAAACACCTGTAACCTTTAACTTTTCTTTTCTCAGTGTAAAATCAGATCAGAATACTTTATTAATCCCTGTGGCAGAAATTTGGTACATATGAAATACAATTGAATAAACAAATTTAAAACTACAAAGTAAAACCTGATTTACATAGGCTTCTTGGTATTCGTCAGTGACCCTAAGCGACTGCTTACCTAGTTTATTGGTTAAGTCTGCCCCTGGCGTTTGGAGGAAGTCACGCTGTCGACCACGAGGCACTGACCTCAAGCTTGTGGAAGTATTAGACTTTTTACTGTGTCAGCCAAAAAAAAAAGAGAGAACTTGGGTCATCTTAGTTCTCCCTGTCTGTGTTCTGTCCTCTTTCATCCTTTAACATTATTTGTTTAACCTTCCATATGCCGTCTCTGTTAAAGATCGAGAGGTTGGAGGGCAGTCTGGCTCAGGCAGCACTCTGCAATGTGGACGGCTCCCAGGCAGCGTCCGAGGATCAGCCGCTCGACCCGCAACGCACACGACAGGCCATAGCACAGCTCCAGCAGAAGATCCTGAGGTTGACCGAGCAGCTTCGCATCGAGCAGGCAGCGAGCGATGAAAATGTAGCAGAGTACCTCAAGCTCGCCAACAACACCAACGACAAGCAGCAGAGTTGCCGGCTTAAACAGGTACAAGCCCCTCGGTTGTCTGAACAGAAAACAAACACGTTAACTCGGGTTATGCATAAGGTTATTTTCAGACCACAGAAATCTGATTCAGTAATTTCACATTCTATTTTTTTATGACTTCCCCACCTTTAACAATGAATTCACAAGTTACCTAAAATCAACCAATTTAGCCAACGAGCAGACTCGGCATGTTGCACCACGAGCAAGTTTCACCACAGGCATGTTCAGTTTTAAAATTCCTGCCTGAATCCAGTTGGCTAACAATTGCTTCACTTTGGAGTCTGCTTTTGGATTCCAAGCTGTTGTTGCTAAGTTATCTTAGATATTACGTACCATGAGCAGCAAAGTGGCTCAAAGCAAGATAGTCTTGGGAGTGAATGTGTGTGTGAATGGTTGTCTGTTTCTAAGGGGTTATTTCCCAGGGGGTACCCTGCCTCACGCCCCAATTAGCTGGGATAGACTCGAGCGATCCTGAACAGGATAAGCGCTAGATAATGAATGAATGAATGAATTTTGTACCGTATTTCGATACTTTTTTTCTCCTTGCAGATCTTCGAAAAGAAAAACCAGAAGTCGGCAGCAACTATTACACAGCTGCAGCGTAAGCTTGAACACTACCGACGGCGGCTTCGCGAGGCTGAGCACGGTGGCGACGTGTCCCGCCAGCACAAAGGTGTGCTGCGTGATGTTCAGCAGGGTCTACGTGGCGTGGGTGCACGGGTCATCACAGGCCTTAACGACGGCGTGGTGAACAGCGTTCGGGGTGGCCTGTCCAGCTTCTCACATGCCACACACACAGCGGCCGGTGCAGTGGTCTCCAAGCCGCGTGAGATCGCCTCGCTCCTGCGCAGCCGCTTCGGGAGCGCTGACAACATCAACTTGCTGAAGGATGGAGAAGATCATAACGGTGCCAGCACCAGCGGGCACCTGCAGGGAAGCCCACGGTTTGGCAGTGAGGAGGACTGCTCGAGTGCAACGTCAGGATCAGTCGGTGCCAACAGTATGACTGGGAGAAATGGCGGGCCACCAAGCTCTAAGGAGAACACACTAGATCGGGGAAATTGCACAGGCATGGAGATGCTGATACAGGAGGTGCAGGAGCTTAGGGAGGTTCAGGCACGTCTGGACGAAACTCTGGAGGAGCTGAAGGTCCACTACCAGCAGGACTACTACACACTATCCTTGCAGACAATGCAGGAGGAACGGTTCAGGTAACACATGCTCTAAATCATGTTCATGTGTACATTGTATGTTATGTACTGTATGTCATCATTAACATCTCTATGTATTTTTAAAGACTATAATTCCTTTGTCTAGGGAACGGTAGGTGAGAACTAGTGTTGTATTAATTGTTTCAGACCAATGAACCTAGAATCATTTAAATTGCTCTGATCTATTGTTTGCCTCTGGCATCGTAAAATGTAATGTTTTCAAGTAGTTTTGATGTTAAACATTTGCAGACTGATTTTAAACATTATAAACAATTTACTTCACTCTTTCACCAGTTATGGCAAACGAGTCAGAAGTTTATAGCAAGCACGCAGAAAATACAAATGTCCTTTATTAACCTTAAAACTCGGTTGTAGATGTTTCCACAGATCTGTTATTCACAGTCCCACAGCATGTGTGAACAAACACAGCCCTGAATCGACACTTTTGCAAAATCGACACCTCCAAATCCAAACGCATCTATAAGTGAATATTTGCGAGACGGATCTCACTGCAGTAGTGAAATGATAGGAGCAGCTTGGCAGCTACCACTGCTGTGCAGTTTAAGTGGCAGCTGGTGGGTGAGCTGTTCATAATCATAATTAGTGTGGGTATGCCATGTTTTTTTCATAGTCTAGTTCTTGAGAGAGATTCAGATCTAAATGCTCTCATATGTAGCCATGTGTCGATATAAGTCGCTAAAATCAGCTTCGAATACTTTTGTGTCAGTTAAAAGCTTTGGAGATGGCGTCACATTTAAGAATAGGACGGAAACAAAAGCTTGAACCGAAAAGTAAGAATGAGGTGGAAATGATTGGTGTGCTGATAAAGACCAGATTGAGTAGGGTAGAAAAAGGCTTTTGAGGAAATGATGACAAAGCAAGCGTGTACACTTTAGCTGTTTGTTTATCTATTGCTGCTTCTGATTGTAATCAGGATTTTTCATGTTAGTTTTCAGACAACAGATTTAAGTTTTTAGGGTGTTTTTGCTTAGTTTATTATTACTATGATTCGTATGGACAGCTATCTGTCATCATTTTCAATTCTGCTTAAAAAGAGAGAGAGAGAGAGAGAGCTAAATGGGTGGAGGCAGGGAGGGATCCTAGCAGAACTAGAAAAGTATCAACAAACGGATTTTTCTCCCTAAAATGTCCAGCCGTGATTCATCGCTCTGTTTTTACTTTATCTAAAAATAGTGAGACGGAAATTTAATATAAAAAGTGACTTGTGTGAGTGTGAAACCCGCAGCGTTTACTGAGGAAAGTGGGGTTCTTGGCACTAATGGAGCATATTGCTTGATGTAGCTTCTTAAAAAGTGAATGTTTGTGGGGGATAAACCTCCATTTACATACATCTCGATTCCATGTTGGAAAAAAACTATCTGCTTTGACAATTGGAATAGATTTCACTGCTCAGATGACTGTGAACATATGCTGACTTTTAACTGAGGAGCACAGAATCTCTCATACACACAATGATTTGTCTTACTATCTTTGTGAGAACCTTTCAATGCCAATTATTAATGCAGCTAATTAACAATAGTTCTATACATCAACCTTGGTAGCCTAAAGAAAGCCGTTTGGCTTTTTTTGTAAGTTAAAGCTATGTCCTCAAAAAGTCAAACCTGTCAGTTATTCCTGACCTTGTCGGGTCATTTGGTCCTCACCGTGAGCCTCGACAAGCTCTCTCTCATTCTACACACCATGTTTAGCCGAAGTGTTTTTTTTGTTGGTTTTTTTTCCACTTCAGTATTTCCAGGAAATGCTTAAGTTCTAAGTATCATTACTGTCCCGGTATTCTTAGTAATATATGATTAAGACTGGAAGTGAAAGTGTTTGTATTAGCTCTAATGTTTGGTGTGTTTTTCTTGTAGGTGTGAGCAGCTGGAGGAGCAGCTGAACGACCTGACAGAACTTCACCAGAATGAAATCCTTAATCTAAAACAGGAGCTGGCCAGTATGGAGGAGAAGATGGCTTATCAGTCCTATGAGAGAGCTCGGGACATACAGGTGTGGGTGTAGGTGTGTGGGTGTAGGCATGTGTGGGCATAGGTGTGTGTAGGTGTAGTGGTGTGTGTGTGTGTGTGTTTTTTATGTGGGCCAAGTCTTCAGGCCAAACTGATTAGTAATACAGAATGAACGGTTACTATGCTGCATTGTGGCCAGTGATCCTTATTAAAAGTTCTGACCCCAGCGTATTCTGACAG
>JAOUQX010000029.1:4147027-4161355 GCA_028566295.1 Liobagrus marginatus
TAGGACAAAGAATTGCTAATGTCCATTTTATCTATTTATTAATGTACAGATGTATAAAACAGGTTAAATAAAGGTTTTAAAAAATAAAAAAAATCTCTCTCTCTCTCTCTCTCTCTCTTTCTCGCTCTCTCTCTCTCTCTCTCTCTCGCGCTCTCTCTGACACAGACAGACAAAAATGAGGGGAGCGTATTCCAAATACTTCAATATCCTTGATTCAAGTGAGCACTTATTAAAAGGTCGGTACATGATCAAGCATCGAGCACACACTCGGGTTGTTCAAACTTGCCATGCGTTTTGATAAAGGATACACTTTGGAGATGCCCAGTGGAATATCTTTGGTCAAGTTGTGGAAAAGGAATCTCGAGAGGTTGAAAAGAGTCTCAGGCATGTTTGAACTGAAGGGCTCGACCTGAAACAAAGGTGTAAGCAACATAAGTCACGTCGTGCTGATAAAACAGCTTTCACAGACACCGTACACACGATGTCCATATTCGTCCATTTTTACTCGCTTATAAGATACTCAGGTGCTCCTGGTTACACAACTCCAAATGACTATTCGGACGTAGAATGGAAATCATTTATAATCACACTCTCCAGTGTTTGTGATGTTTTATAATGATTTATAATCACACTGTCGTGTTTGTGATGTTTTATAATGATTTATAATCACACTCTCCAGTGTTTGTGGTGTTTTATAATGATTTATAATCACACTGTCGTGTTTGCGATATTTTATAATGATTTATAATCACACTCTCCAGTGTTTGTGGTGTTTTATAATGATTTATAATCACACTGTCGTGTTTGCGATATTTTATAATGATTTATAATCACACACTCCAGTTTTTGTGGTGTTTTATAATGATTTATAATCACACTCTCTGTTGTCACCCAGATGAGCATGGGTTCCCCTCAATGTTTCTTCCCCATACCATCTTAGGTAGTTTTTCCTTGCCACAGTCGCCGACCATGGTTTCTCATTAGGGTTAAATAAAACATTAATTTATTTTATTATAATTATTATTTTATTAGTATTCATTTTGAACTATGTTCTTTCTACAATTATGTTCTGTAGCGCTGATTTGTCTATTAGTTAAAACAAATAAAATTTAATTGAATTATGTTTTCACCTAGCTCTGATCTCTACGTCAATGGTCAGTTGGTTTAACTGCTTAACAAGGACTAGTTTCCCAACATTACAAAAAAGTGGGGAGAACAACCCCAAAGGACGTTCGTTTACCTTTTTTGAATAAGTCAGTACTAATGCCGTTAACAAAGTCAACACAGTCACGTTTGTCATATAAAAGAGCAAAATGTAGCTCAAATTACAATCCAATCTCTGCTTTTCGCCTAGTAAACACCACTGCAACTGAACTAACTATTGGCACCCCACAGCACTGACTTCTCACAGGAATAATGAAAATACGGCACCAAGCAACAAATTAGCACCAGCTTAATAACTGTATCAACGAGTTCATTTGCGCATGAAGTAAATTAGATGTACCAAAACCAACATTATAATAATATTATTATAGAATTTTCTTATTTAACTACCAGGAGCAATTTGCAAGAGACTACAGCATTGGAAGGGAAGCAATGCTGCAGTGGATGTTGACAAAGATGACCAGATGAGTCACTAATTTTAGAGACATTATATTACAGGCCTTTGTGTGCGTGTGTGCTTTGTTAGTAGGACAGTTAGGATTTGTCATACTATAAAAACATTAATATACAAAATAATCTACAATTTAAGAATAAATATAATGACCGCATAAATATTTGTCTGCTGTTGCTGGCTGCTTCTCTGACTAATACTTTCCTTTATGGTTGTGCCAAAGTCTTTCTATTTTAAACAACATATTTAAGAGGAACCAAGAACTGACTGGTACATCTCCAAAAACGTTTTCCCTTGACTTGTTTCATTTCCTGTAGCTTCAATTCTATGTTAGCGGTATAGCTACCGCTAATCTAGTTCAAGGGGGTAATTACTGATAAAGGATTTGACAACTTTGGAGATTTACAAAGCCCCTGGTCACGAACAACAAAAAAAACCCTAAAAGGAATTATGATAAACACAAATATAAAATAAAATAAAATATCTAATTCCTATTAACCTAGTGTTGGAATGAAAGAAAGAATGAGAAACAAGTGTTTTTTTTTTTACTGCTGTAGACAACTCAGATAATGGAGTGGTATAGAGATGGAGAATCACCATGTAGCGATGAATGGAGTGGTAGACATGGTACAGCTCGGCCAAATGCTGGAAACTGTGGAACTTCTTTAACATCTCCTCCCTCTTCTCATCACTATCTGTGAAAATATACAACACAAAAGCAAACACACATACGTCATTTTAAAAGGTACTTAAACAGAAAAATAACTGAAAACAGCTGAAATAGCCGAAAAACCTTTGGCAAATTATTATTTAATACTCTCTCTCTCGCTCTCTTTCTCACACCACACACTCCTACCTCTGGCTATATCCAGACACTGCATGGAAAGCATCCAGTAGTAGTAGGATGCATCATTGAATCTGCTCTCCACAACAGCATTGTGTGTAAGCTGCTCCAAAACCTTGACAGCCTCTGTTTGCCGACCAGCCTTGTGGAAAGCTGAGGGGGAAAAAGGCCGGGGTAAAGTAGGGTGATAAAAAAAAAAAAAAGACAAAAAAAAAAAAACAGAGCATTTATATTTTTATGGTTGTGAAAAATTAGAAGAGGGTCATGATGTTGTAGCATGTCGACCCATTGACAGCAGATAGGAAACAAGCGCCTAAGACAAACATAGAGCGTGACATATCAGAACACAGTTCCAGATATATATTACCGTTAGCGGGTGGGATACATTACTGTTAGCGGGTGGGATACATTACCGTTAGCGGGTGGGATACGCTACTGTTAGTGGGTGGGATATATTACCGTTAGCGGGTGGGACACATTACCGTTAGCGGGTGGGACACATTACCGTTAGCGGGTGGGATATGCTACTGTTAGCGGGTGGGATACGTTATCGTTAGCGGCTGGGATATGTTACCGTTAGCGGGTGGTACACATTACCGTTAGCGGGTGGGATACATTACCGTTAGGTGGGATATGCTACTGTTAGCGGGTGGGATACGTTACCGTTAGCGGGTGGGATATGTTACCGTTAGCGGGTGGAATATGTTACTGTTAGTGGGTGGGATATATACTACCGTTAGCGCGTGGGATATGTTACTGTTAGCAGGTGGGATATGTTACCGTTAGTGGGTGGGATATGTTACCGTTAGTATGTGGGATATGTTACCGTTAGTGGGTGGGATATATTACCGTTAGTGGGTGGGATATATATTACCGTTAGCGGGTGGGATATATATTACTGTTAGCGGGTGGGATATGTTACCGTTAGCGGTTGGGATATGTTACCGTTAGCGGGTGGGATATGTTACCGTTAGCGGGTGGGATATGTTACCGTTAGCGGGTGGGATATGTTACTGTTAGCGGCTGGGATATATTATGCACGTACGGATTTGAGCGAGTTAAACAAGGGCCAAATTGTGACTGGATCTGAGCCAAGTGTAGCTCTTGTGGGGTGTCCCGGTCAGCACTGGTCAGAATCTATCAAAAGTGGTCAAAGCAAGGAACAGCGGTGAACCGGTGACAGGGTCATGGGCGGCCAATGGACATTGTGGGACATGAAGGCAGCCCCAAATCATAACTTACAGGACTTAACCTGCTAACATCTTGCTACCAGATACCACATACATACACACCTTCAAGGATCTACTGGAGTCCATGCCTTGATGGGTCATGGCAGTTTGGGCGGCAAAGGGAGACCACCACAATATTAGTAAGGTAGTCATAATGGTATGCCGATCAATGTACATTTGTAATATTCTGTTTGTTTCCAAATTAGATTCATAATTCATGTTAAAGTATCATCTGCTCACATGGTTCAATAAAATAGACTTAAAGAATAACTGACCTTTTGTTTAAAATATCACAAATTAAAGTCGAATATTATTTTGGGTTTTTCTGCTTCAGCTTTTGTAAATTTCCAGTTTGGATTTTTTAAAATTGGATTTTTAATATGTTGGACCTCAGTTTATTTGTGCTAAGCATAATGCGATACAGTTAATTTTATACACAAAAATATTCAGCCAATTTTGATGTCAGACTCCTAGTGTTTGTTTTTGCGAGCTCCAAATTTTTTGCGCAAACTCTGTTCTGTGCCACTCAGAAGCCACAACGTTAATATTTGACGATGCCACTGAATCTGCTCCAATACATAAAGCTGTTTGTTTTATGGCAAAGGCACAAATTGTAAGGCATTTCTAAAGTTCAACAAACATGTAAAGTATTTAAGGGGTTCATCGAGTCATTTATATTCATTATATGTAATGACATCATAAAGCATTCGATACAAAGGGGATTTGTGCAAAGCCTGGCAAAGATCATTAAATAAGATCAAAGATTGTAAAAACATGCTGATCCATGTGGTTTATGTTAACGTCTAATCTACTTCCGGTTATTTGAGGTAATCTTTAATGAAAACTACTAGACAACCCGACAAAACCGAATTCAAAGCTTGATATATTGGCTATATTTTAGCTTTAACTGTATTAAGGAGAAAACAATCAATACAAAACAACTTGAAAGAGCAACTCAAATAAGAGACGAGCAAAAATAAGGACCAGTTTTATATACATGTATGAACAAAAAATTTCAAAACCTTCAGTCTTTCTTTGGCAATTAGTGACAAAAACCTCAAGCTGGCGTTAATTAAAATGGGAATTCCTTAAAAATAAAGCATGATAGTTCAGGAGCAGCTTATACTAGAATAAAATGAAAGTAAAACATGATGACACAGCATTATTAAACAAGCTTTTACACCAAATTCAGAACAAATTCCACTTTTCTATACCGACGCATTATATATATTATTTCATTCTTCAGACTAGCGTGTAGCTACTCATTTAATGTCTTTTAATTTAATCCCTGAGCTGAGATTCAAGCTGTTTAGCTTCAGATTTCAGATTTAATTCGACACACCGTCTGCAAAAAAAAAAAACCTAGACGCTCAAATCACATGATCATTACTTTCACCACTTTTAAAGCCTGCGCGGTTCCGTCCTGCCTTCAATCTGTGGACCTAATACGCTTCGTTAATCAGTCTAAACAGGGATTTCGTCGTTTGCACTGCTAAATTATTTGGCATTCTTCATATTGAGCAAAATATTTCCAGAGTTTGCTTTGGAAGTAATAAGTTTGGTCTCTTCCCAGCTGTCAGGCGTTACACGCAGGGAAGCCGGCCAGACCTCGCTACCTCACCCACATGCCAAGAGTAATTTGCACTTAATGCACCTAAATGGTACGAACCTCTGCTCTTAAAGCCTAATCTGGGCTGCAACTCAGTTCACTGAGAAAATGAGAGGCTATTAGCGGCTGTCAAACAGAATAGCACTTAGAAACATGAGCAGGATTGAGCACCGCGTTTCCTCTTTGCTATCTCGAGCCTTAATGAAACACAGCTTTACAGCAGTGCGACCCCTTGCCGTGGCCTCACGTAGGAAGCCTTTCTCAAGGGTCAGAATCCATTAGCTATGTTTTGGGTCGAGGGGCTTTAGTCGGCCATTTATCACAAGAGATTTGACATGGCTGGAGTGCAGCTCAGCTCCAATGGTTTAGAGGAGACGTGGTGATAAACACAAGCGGTGGTCTTGGGTAGCTGAGGAGTGCCGAGAAGAATTCCTGGGTTAATGAAATGGAGTGTGTGTGTGTGTGTGTGTGTGTGTGTGTGTGTGCGGCGTGGAGTCTGAAGACGTCTCGGCTTTGTCGGGCTTGTACAGCATCTCCCGCTGCCAATTATAATCACCCGAAGCACAATGCTGGATTACGACCAGGAAGATAATCAGTGCCGCATAGAACAATCCACATTTTAGTCTCCCAACAATATAGGGATGAAAACCTCTAAAGCTCCTACACACTGTCTTGTTTCCCCCGGAATATAATGTGGACATGTAATTATAATCCACGGCGTTTGCTGAACAGGCTGCTAAAGATGTGAAAAGCCCCGCTGTCTGCAAGAAACAAGCGGAAGCAGCTGACTCACCTTTCTGGGCCTCGTCGAAACGGTCGTTCTCAGCAAGCCACCGTGCGTACGGAACGTACACGTCGTCCTTGTACTGAGGATGCTTCTCAACCAGACAGAACGCCTGCAAGCCAATGGTGAAAACACGAGTTACACGCTCACTTTGTCACAAAATAGCTTCTATGCAAATGATTACAGGATCTAGTTACGTGATGAAAAAGAGATTTTAAGAATGAACGCACATACGCAAACATGTGCTGGTATACCAACAGTTAACCAAATAAGGATAGCAGGAGAACCTATAGGGCTTTTCCAATTTGCATAATCATGGATCCTGGCATTTTAATGAGGATAATAGTGTAATAATGCCATTAGGCTGTCTTGAAGCGTCTTTTGCTCCTATGTCACCCCATTGTTATGTTTATTTATAGTTTCATTTTATACAATTATTTTGCAATACAAGTCTGTTATAATGATAGTCGTTCCCTCAGCAGCCATTTGTAACCTTTCCCTTTCAGATACTAAAATGCAGCCCTAAATATATATCTATATGTATATAAAGCTACACTAAAATGTCATGTAAGACTTTTCTGTCATCATGCTGTTTACAGAAACCTTTCTACATGCAAAGCCTTCAAACCAAGACGCTTCTTCTTACCATGAAACTCAAAGTTACAGCTTTACCTCCTAAACTAGTGCCATTATTTATGCATCACAAATCTATTGCAAATAAGCAATAACTAGCATCTTATTTTGGCATTCTGTTTGTCACTATGTTAGATTCATGGTTCATGTTAGAATATCCGTGGATCACATGGCTCAATAGAATAGTTTAACCTATTTCAAAACTAAATCACAAATTTAAGCCTCGAATATTGTTTTTTTATGATTTCATATTTGTTAATTGGGACAAAATGGATTTTTAATGTATTGGACTTTAGGACCTCAGTTTAAATCGTACAAAGCATATTGTGACACAATAACAATTCAAAACGTAAAAAAAAAAAAGTTTAGCAGAAGGTTTTAACGTTATGCTCCTAGAATTCGACTTTGCGATGTCCAAATTGTTGAGTAAACTGTTCTGTGACACTCAGAACCAACAATGTGAATAATTTATTCAAGACTTTTTAGCCAGTCAGATTTATGCTTAAGGAAATGTATTATTTATATATGGATTCGTTTAAAAGTTTTTAATGGCATGTTGTGAAGTATTTTTGTGAAGTAAAACACTCATCTTTTCTGAATCATCACAATATTTCATAACGGTCTATTTTGGACACGCGTGTTAAAGCGGTGCATAATTAGCAGGTAAGTCGGTTAATGATCAGTTAAGCAGTTTGTAATTAGCAGCACGTAATTGTACCACAGCAAAACTAGAAATTCAAACTACATGTTATGAAACACATTTGGCGACCGACAAAGCGAAACTTATTACACTAGCTGTCACCTGTCCACCCACACACACACACACACCTCATCCCAGTGTCTGGCCTCTACATGTAGCTGCACCAAGGCTTTCAGGTCGCCCATTTTAGAGTAGGTCTCAGCTGCGTAACCATGGTGATTCAACTTCTGGAAGAATTCAGCGCACCTGGCCAATGGCTCGCGCTCCGCTTTATCAAGCTTCCGTGCCAAATCTATCAACCTGCAGAAAGAGAGGGAGAGGAGAAAAAAAAAAACGAAAGAGCCAGAGAGAAAGAGAGATGTTTGATTCAAGATGAACTTTGCTTATCTGATATAAAGATAGCAATAATATAATAGAAGAGTTGCTTAAACAATGGAGGTTCATTTTCCACATTATGTGCAAGCAACGATCCATGAAATGAGTTTCATTTTATTGTTTTCCTCTTTTCTTGCCAGTGGTTTAATTATATGTTGTCCTCCACGTTGTTATTATCTGGTTGATGACAGGCTATAGTCTTTAATATTCAGCACTGCTTTCTAAAGCGGCGTGACTGAAAACGGACAAAAAGAAAGTAACGCAAAGGAAAGACGAGAGCACGAAAGACGAGAGCGAAGTCGAGGGAAAGTAGAAGCCAAGCCCTACTCTAAGGATGAACATGTTGCCTAAACGATGGCGGAGTTGGAGTAGTTTGAGCTTGAGAAGAGGCAGTGCCAGGTAAAGGTTCCGATTTCAGATACACACACAGGATGCTGGGAAGACTAATCTATCTCTCGCTCTCTTTAAACTGAAATTCAGAGCAGCTTTTTCAAAGCAATTGGAAAGATGTCAACTGGCCGGAAAATGCATGGTTCGAGGTAGAACACTTGAAATATTTGAAAGTAACCACACAGTGAAATTCTTTTCTTCACATACCCCAGTTTAGGAAAAGCGCAGATTCAGCCATGACCCAGCACCTCTGGCGCAGAGAGGGTTAAGGGCCTTGCTCAAGGGCCCAACAGTATCAGCTTGCCAGGGGTGGGCTTCAATGCCAATCCTCCAATAAACAACCCAGAGTCTCAACGATATGAGCTACCACTGTCAAATGTCAAACTAGACTTGGGTAAGCATGTGTTACAATCCTATTCAATTTATTTATTCATTCATTACCTAGCACTTATCCTGTTCAGGGTCGTGGGGGCGCTGGAATCTATCTCAGTTAGCTTAAGAGTGTGAGGCGGGGTACACACTGGACAATCGGCAGTTAATCACAGGACTAACACTTAGAGACAGACAACCATTCACACACACATTCACTCATATGGATAATTTAGAGTAGTAGTCGGCAGAGTGGCGCAGCGGTAGCGCACTCGCGCCGACATATACTCGCGCATTTGCGCTGCGGGCGACTCGGGTTTGAATCCGGCCCGGGGTCATTTCCCGATCCCTTCCCCAATCTCTCTCCCGCTTCATTTCACGCTCTGTCCTATCGGTTAAAGGCATAAAAAGCCCAAAAATAAATCTTTAAAAAAAAAATGTATTTAGAGGAGTCAATTCACCTATGCCCAATCACATGTTTGGAGGCGGGAGGAAATTGGAGTACCTGGGGGAAACGCACACAATCATGGGGAGAACATGCAAACTCCACACAGAAACACCCTGGATGGGAATCAAGCCCGTGACCTAACCACTCTGCCACCGTGCCACTCCTATTCATTTGCATGTTATTTGTATAGTGCTGTAAACAATATCCATTGTTACAAAGCAGCTTTACAGAAACATATGCATTCAGGATATACAGTTATCCCAGCCAGAGGTGACAATGAGCCTTCACCTAACACTTTCCTGAGACGTTATGAGGAACATTGTGAGCAACCGGACTGGAAAGGGACACATCGTCAGCTTGGGACACCTTGACAGTGCGGTAAATATTTTTGCTTTTCTGACATGCACTTCTGCAACCAGAAAATGTTCTCTAGTTATAACAGAATTCCATCTTCAAGTTTACGAAGAGAGATTTAATTGCAGCCCAAAGCCATAGTACCAAAAAGTGGTACGATACAAAGTGATCAAGTGCATCTTTAGGCTGAATGTGTAGGAGAACCCGTTCATGTAGAAATAGGACATAAGGGTGGAACAGGCAGTTGCAAAATGAAGATGGGGTCATGATCACTAGTATCCTCGAGCGGCAGCTTGGAAAAAAAACGCAGTCAGCTTGCCTCACATGTCCCACAGGAAGCGTGCATTAACCCTTATTCACTTTATTGCTAGCTGTTATATGACGGACGGGGAATGGCTGTGGGTGGGAATTGGCAGGTGACCAAATTAGAGACGAGTGTGTGCCGTATGCAGGAATTTCAGTGCTTGGGTCTTACATGTCCACCCATCCGTGCTCTCCAATGATCTCGATGGCCTTCATGTTCTCCCCTGCGCTTAAATACATATCGGCAGCGGTGCGCGGCTCTTTACTGTTCTTAGCCCAGTCCGCCTGCTTCTTCATCAACAGCTTCGTGTCTTTAGGGTCTGCTGAAGCCAGGAATTCCTGGAAGACACATGCAAAAACGGGAAAGCGCTTTCAAATTTACCAAATAAACATTTCAAACACATCAACTGAAGATTATGAACTATTTCTCTCCTCCGTCTCCTCTGTCACTTTTTCTGCATGAACCAGTCGGTACATAAGCATAGATTAAAGTCGGGGCAGGTCGCACGATTGCAAAATAAGTCTCAAAGCAACCCAAAGTACTTGAAGTAGTCTTAATCATTCGTTGTATTCATCGAGCGCTCGAGAGTCTGGTGAAGTGAAGTGAAGTGAAGGGGCTTTCGAACCGAGAGCAGCGCTACAATTAAGCCAGGTCTGTCTTACTTCACAGAAACTCAATGCGAAGGGGATACAAACACACAGATGTCAGAATGTGAGAACGTACACACCGTATATACACAAATATATACAACAGTAACGAGCATATGGGTTTCAGGATGCACACACACACACCTTGGCATACTCGAACATGCGCAGGTCTGTATACATGCTAAGCGCTCTGTGGTCATGACTGCTTTTCTTATAGAGTTTGGCCGCCTCGTGGAATTTGCCCTGGTAAGCGCAGACATCGGCTTGAAAGAGGTCGCTGTTGTGTTCGCCCCTCTTCTTCCTCTCCTGCGTAAAACATACACAGACCCAATTCGATTAGCTCGTGCATGGAAAAGTAGCAAGGTCAAATGTAAATCGAGTGCGTGTTTGTGTAAATGATGAATCACATGAGCGCAAATAGAAAGCAGACATCTTTCGCTCGGTCATGGGTCGATGAGAAGCAGAACAAAAATAGAAGGGCGGGCAGCTCATAAATGTTCGTCTTCACCCTTGCTGTTTGGATGGAGGCCATTTTTATTATTTTAATTTATTTATTGTTTGGCTATGGTTATTCGCTCATGTAATCGAAAATTGCAACTAAAGGGGCAGAAATCAAAAGTCAGCAAGTATCTTTTCCAAAAACTGTTATTTTAATCTACTTTAGGTTGAAGAGAATGAAGCATGATAAAATTAAAATAAACTGCGCATCAGCGGTGTAGTTTTACACGTACATTTTACTAGATGAAGCAGTTTGGACTGCATTTTTTAACTTTCTATTTCAGATTTAGTCCGTTACTTCGGGACAGGTTTTAGGTTCCCTAGATTGTAGAGGGTTGTTTTTTTTTTATTTGCTCATTTAGCCACAATATATGGGGGAAGAAGTGGTAGCTCAGTGGTTAACGTATTGGAATGATCATCGGAAAATTGTGGTTAAGATTCACACGGTCTGAAGGGTGAAGCGTCAGAACTGGCAAGTTACCATTATTGGGCCCCTGAGCAAGGCCCTTAACCGCACTTGCTCCAGGGGTGCCACACGCTCTGGCTGACCCTGCGCTCTGACCTTAGCTTCTTTATAAGATAGGATTTATGCAATTTCCATCATTATCATGATCATTAAAGAAAATTCCACTAGAATTAAATAATTTTATCTACGCAACATTTCTGATATCAAGTTCAAAGTTTATTTGTCACATACATAATCATACATAGTACAACATGCAGTGAAATGCTTTTCCGACTGACCGTAATTGAATAGAAAATAGACCAACCTACTGTAGGAAAAAGCTACAGACCATAGAAAGCCCGAGAAAAACCTTTAGACGGAAAAAGAGATATTGTAGGTTAAACTGTATATAAATAATGTAAGGGATCAAAAGCATTTCTGGTAAACTAAGACCAACAGTTATTTAAACTGTTACCTGACGGTCTCATCATACACACAAAGCACACAAACGCATTCAGATTGGAAAGGATTACTTGTTCTTCAAAGTTCTAAATCTTTTGGAGAAATCCTAACAAAGTGTTTTTTTAAGTACAAAATAAAATGTGTCGTGAACAGAAAGTTACTGTTACTGACCCCCAGTTGTCCTATAATAACACCCTAGATCACGACAGTTCCTGCCATAACTATCGTTAGTCATTTATCTGGGACTGAAAAGTCATTTAAAAAATGCTGAATAAATCTCTTTGCCAAAAAAAAAAAGAAAAGTACTGTTTACATTTTGTAATTTCGCTCTGAATATTGTATAATTGCATTTGAAAAAACAAATCTTAGTATGCCTTAGTCAGTACTTAAGACTCAGTGCCTTTAATGCACAATTGAAGCTACATAGAAAACAATTAGATAGAAAAAAAAGTGAGTATTTGCAAGTCCAGCTACTGTCCAGGAGAAATTTTCAACCAACTGAAGGTACCAAATGCATCTGTACAAACAATTATATAAAAAAACGGCGAAAATCCTGGAAAGCAATCAGACATGGCATTGCTCAGTGGTTCAACACAAGAACTTTTCAAGGTGTTCACATGAAGTAAAAATCGGAACTGTTCGTTTATTAATCAGTGCTATATAGAGAGAAACAAAGTGAGGCTTTTCATCAAAAGCGGAGCAGCATCCTACCATCATACTATGGAAGAGCTTGGCTGGAAATGGGCCTGGTGCACTTTAGAGCATTATCTATAAATACTGATGCAACACCACGGGACATACTGAAACTCGGACACTACTGTGGCTTTCAGCAGGGTAATGAACCATAGCAGACATTGTAACAAAATGACTTTCACTGATTCCCAGAGGAAACGTGTATCGTGACCAACGCACGTCTGAACAAGGAAGCCCACGAACATGACCCGCCTTAGACCAGCTGTCTGGAGAAATAAGTACTGGAGGAATGACCACAAAGTATTGTCAGAAGCTCTACCTTCGTACCGAACAGCTTTAGTATTGACTGATCCGATTGATCGGTCGCAGATCATAGTTGGCCGATAATCGCTTTGGGAAGTTTAATCGGGTCGTCTCTATAAAGGGCGATCCGGAAGAGCCGATCAGATGACTCAAAACTTGCGAGAATTTTTTTTAAACACGTTGCTAAAATGGCTTCACCAGCATGGAAATTCTACAAGGTGTGTGAAAAAGACAATACATTAGCAACCTGCAAACTTGTAGCAAGAAAATCCCACTTATTGGACATTTGAAGGTTCGTCACGTAAAAGAATATGAGCCATTTTTAAAGTTAGCTAGAGCTAAGAGAGTGTGTGACAGTGCAGCAGCTCATGCGCTGGTAACTGAGAGCCTTCAAAGGCAGCAACCCTACTGCAAGGACAGTAAGAAGTATAGAGAAATATCAGACAAAATAATAGCATTCCTATTTTTTTCCCTGTTTGTTCTGTCTTATATTTTAGCTAATTTAATTTCCGTTTTATCTTATTTTTATATAATCTAAAAGAAAGTATCCGTAAAGCTCTAAGCTGTTCCCGATTCTTAAGCAAGCAGAGTAGTTAGCACTCCTGCCTCACAGCAAGGTCATGGGTTCAATTCCCACCCAGGGTGTTACTGTGTGGAGTTTGCATGTTCTCCCCGTGGTTGCGTGGGTTTTTCCCGGGTACTCCGGTTTCCTCCCGCCTCCAAACACATGCGGCATAAATTAATTGGCTACTCGAAATTGTCCATAGGAGTGAATGTGTGTATGAATGGTTGTCCGTCTCAAACTGTTAGCCCTACGATTAACTGGCGATTGTCCAGAGTATACCCCGCCTCACACCTTAAGTTAGTTGAGATAGCTAGACTCCAGCGACCCTGTGTAATCAGTGATTGGTGATCAGTATCGGACGATACAACTTGGTGATCTGCACACCCCTAAGTAAAAGCTAAAAGTATTGCCTAGTATTTGGAAATGATCTCCTACAGAAATAAAGTAGACACTGACAAATCTGATGGGTACAGTAGTGACGTATTTTTACTCTGCTTTAGTACATTTGTGTCTGCACTTTATTAGAGCATTTTTCTTTGGAAAAATTTTACTTCACTACATACGCCAAAGCATAACATTGCATTTCGTTTAATACTTAATTACATTAGAAACCTAGTACAAAGTGTTACTTGAGTACAAGTAAAAAAGTACTACTCTAAATATAAAAGTGTTTTAAAAAAAAAAAACAACTCATGTAGTAATGTTGTGAAATGTATTGCAGAATAAAATACATAATGCTTTGGAATGTAGTGACGTAAACGTTACCCAAAGACAAACACTGATAAAACACACATACCTTTTAAATTTACTTGCGTAAAGTTAAAATACTTCACTACTGTCTGCCTCTGCTAGTAATTAACTAAAGACAGGAAAAAATTGGGAACATAACATGATGATTGGTGAAAAATTGAGTTTGAATTAAATTACTTTCAGCCAGTTGTATGCGAGCGATTTGGACCAAATGGGTGATGGTGGCTCAATGGTATAAGGCTCTGGGTCAGTGATCAGAGGGTCGGGGGTTCAAGCACCGCACCAGGCAAGCCACCATCATTGGGTCCTTG
>JAOUQX010000029.1:4183240-4193267 GCA_028566295.1 Liobagrus marginatus
CTGAGCACCTGAGAGGGCAGTTTAAAGTCCTTTAGACGTCTGAGATGGAACAGACGCTGTCGGGCTTTCTTCACTATTTTATGCAGTAATGATCAGCAAACAGATATTAGAGTATACAGGTCTGCCATGATCAGCGAATAGATTTTAATAGAGTAGACAACGCTGTAATAATCAACAAATAGATTTTACAGTGCTGTAATGAACAGTAAAGAGTTTACAGCACTGCAATAATCGGGAAAATGACTCCGCATGTATGATTTATTCGGTTGTTTTTAATTAAACATTAATAAAAGATTTCAACGTAGATGTTCCCAGCCGTATGAAATCAACAATTGCTAAAACATATGCTAGAGAATCCTTTAGTTTCCTTAGTCAAATGAGCTTTAATTGAATTTGGCCCTGGAACTGTGCAGTGTGAAACCAGATGCTGCTAATCACCTAAACACACATTCTAATACTGTATGTTGTCTATTTATGGTAACTAAAGCGCTTTCTTGTCCTTTTACCACCATGTCTACACTGAATTGTTTTTTAGTTACTAAATTAGGATTTTTGCATATATTTGGACTGCTGATTCTATCTAAAGCATTTCCTTCATTTTTTGAAAAAAAAAATTTTCCCCACACTTTCCATATCAGGATCTTTGTAGACTGTCCTTCGACCCATGTTCATGTGGTTCTGTTTTTTTGTTTTTGTATTTTGGCAGATGAGTTCCTTACCAAATCATGGCGGTACCCCGACGAGCTCTATGGCATCGGCAAATACGGAAACGATTCGTACCGTATATTCTGTCTGGGAGAATGGAGAGAGGTGAGACACACACACACACCTCTCAACCTTGAGATATTGAATGTATGCTTTTAATTTTTGTTTTACAGGTCATGCCAAAAGACCACAAGCTGAACGATTATCACGCATGGCTGTTGGAGAACCACGAGAAATAAGGCATCTGACGTGCCTTATAGCAATAGCACTTTTTAACCGTGCCATCGTTTTAAACTGGACCAATGCAGTAAAGCAGCGGCTATATTTTAAAGCAACCATAAAACTCAGAATTCATACAATTAAAAAAATATATATTTCATCCTGAAATCCATCTTAAACATTTTTTTTTTCCTACACCTGTCCCAGAATAAGCTCGCCCTACTTTAGTGTTTCAGTGTACTTTTAGACTGATACGGTTCTGTGTTCTCCATCGGAAACTTTTAACCATGTGCGCTTTCTCTTGGCCTTTTCAATATGCTTCTAAACGCAAAGGCCGCTCGTTTATTTATTTATTTATCTGATCTTTTTAATTTTGCCTATTTCTCACACCCTCTATCAGAATCACGAAAAAATGTAATCAAGTCTGCTGTAAAATTCAATTAAATTTGCAAATCATTGCTTTCATAGGGACCCTATAGGGGGGAAAATGTATTTGTGTATATTGCTGTATATGTGTTGCGGGTTGTTTTAAATGTATTACGATATTTAATTGTGTGTTAAAAACAAAATTGAGGTTTCAATTCATACTATACGGGTTAAAGTCAATTAATAAAAATATGCGTGTAATAAAGTGGCTGAAGTCTTTTCCTATGTGGGTTTAGGCAATGTTCTTTTCCAAACACACATACCAAGTAGTGTATAACAAAAATATGTACACCTACTTCTTTTCTAATTATCCATCTATGTGACAGCAGTGTACATGATAGAGGATACAGAGCATGCTTGGATCAGATGTTTTGACTGCAGTTTGTTAGTTGATAGCACGCTGGCTTAAGTATTTTAAAATGTTCTGATCCCCAGGGATTTAAACACTTCATAGAATGACGTAAGTGCCGATTATCCTTAAACTAATTAATGTTTGTAACATGTTTAATGAAATGCACTTGAAAAACTTATTACTTAACTGTCCTATATCTAACATATGTAACTTTAAGTAAATATTAAAAAATGCACAATAAAACAAAAAACATTTGCCAACAATGCATCTTCAAATTCTAATTTAAAGTGTGTCAATGTTTGCGTTGCACAAATTGCAGCAGAGAGGCAGGATGTAAGTAATTGCTTCAAAAACTTTTTTTTTAAACTTCTGTCAATGTGATTTTCAGAAACATGTAAACAAGCGTTATAGGGTTGTGGTATATGGTTTTATGGTATATGGAAGTTCCTTTATGTAAATTAAGTACATTAATTCCAGTCATATTCAGTGTGCAACACTAATGTAATAAAGACCGAATTACGTACGCTTGTACGTATAATACTGGACCCCAAGGGGGGTTTTGGCTTGCTGCTGTCCGGCTGGGCTGCATGGACGGGCGCGTGGAGTTCGCCCAGAACCGATCCATACCGCCAAACACTAACTGTATGCATGCATCATTATAATAAATAACATTTGACGAAAGCAGCCTGACGGAATTGTAGGAAAACTTATCCTGCTTTTAAAACCGGACTGTAAGTACAGGAACTGTCTCAGTAAACGCTAAACATTAATGCTAGGCTCCCAAAATGCAAAATCTCCCGTTGTGTTTAAAAAAAATAAAGGAAATATGAAAAATTAATTTACACCTTTTGAGAATCGATATCGAATCGAGCGCATATTTAAAAACAATTAATTCAAAAATCTATTTTTTGCTAGTAGATTCTACTACTAGAAGATTTTCCTAGTAGATTTCTATATGCCCACAGAAAATTGCATCATTCTTCAAACAATTATCAATACAGAAATCATTTCCGAAATGTGAAACCCTAACCCTAACCCTAATTCAATGGGGTAACAAAAGTGCAGAGCAGACAGTGTAATGTATTACACGAAGACAAAATGACTGGTCATTTAGAAACAATCCACTTACTACACGTCTACATATTGTTCATAAAACATAAAACCCACGTGCGGTTCGGATTGACATATTGCACAGCTGTCACGTAGAGAGGAGCGGGTCCATGTCTGAAAACGCATACGTCTATAGTATAGTATACAAAAATGGTCCTTAACAAAATACGTGAAAACTTCATTCATACTACACAAATCATTTAATATAGAACATACTTTAACAATCGGGAAGTACGCACTCGCAAAAATGTAGTACATACTTAAATAGTAGGCAATTTTCGGCGCAGCACGAGTCCCCGGTCTCTTTTACAGACATTTGGAATGCAGCCGCACCGCGTTAAATTGGATCTCGTAAAAACAAACAGCGCTGAGGCCAAAAAAATTTTTATTCGAATATACGCAAGTCACATTTTTTTATCGACTTCTTTAACTTTTTACTTTAGTGTTTGGAGAGAAATTGTGTGGTTTAGTCCAGTTTTGGGCGAGTCTGTGACTAGAACAGCTTCAGATTCCTGTTCTTGTCCGACAAAAGTGGACCCTGATGTCCTTTTGGATTGATATGTTTTGAATTTACAATATTCTTTCTTTTTGCTTTAAACAGTCTGTCCACTTTCCTCAACCAAAACTGTCTCTCATTTAATGTTTTGTGTGTTTTTTCCCCAAAAAATCAATTACCGTGCCAAAGTCCCAGATGTTTTAGTGAACACTAAACAAGGTACTAATGTGTATCTGCATGACTGTACACACCGTACTGCTTATATATGTTTAGCTGATTAGATAAATGAATCAATGAGTAAGTGTATAGGTTTATATAGGCGTTTGTTCCTAATGCTCAGCGAGTGCCGACATGCTAATGAACTTTAATTTCCAAAAAAAAACCAAAGGATGCAAGTGACTTGAAAAGGTTTTAATGAAACGAGCCACGATTTCGGTATAATAATGAAAGGGTTCAAACGAACGCTTGTTTCTGTAGTGTTTACGGCAAATCGGAAACATGGAGGTAGACTACGGCCCAAAGTTCATAAGTAGACTAGCTTTTTCGATTCAAGACAAGATAAAAAAAACAAAAACAAACACACAGTTCCTATTAAAAGAAGTTCATGCATCATATGTCGTACTATAAATGGAGAGAGCGTTATTTAGCTTCACTGTTTTACAGTCACTTTCCACACATTTAATCTCTAAGTTAGGGTTAAATAAGTAGCAACATTGACTATTTGAAAGAATGTCGTTCATTTTTACTGATGGTCTAATTATTGGGGGTGTTCTAGCAGCTGGATTTCATGAGAACTCACAGTGAATGCCTGAAAACAGTCTATACAGAAAACTGTATAGCACAAGTGCGTGCAACTAATTCGATGTGTGTGTGTGTGTGTGTGGTTAGAGGTCACTGTACGTTAATAGCACTTTCCGTTCGGGACTTGAAATGAAATGGATTGGCTAAAATGTAAAAATAAAAAATTAATCATTTTTTAACCTTAAAGCAATAAATTAAATTACCTTCAAATGTTAATCATGTGCATGCCAATTTCACACTGGTGTAGCTCTGATATTTAGGCAAATAATTATAAGAATTATTAAATTAACACACACACACACACACACACACACACACTCCCTATTGACACTAAAACAACAAAAACAAATGGAAGAGAATTTCTAAAGCAGATAAATAATTACTTCATAATTCTAGCAGGAACATTTACACCGAGAAAAAACTAGAATAAATAAATTCATAAATACACAACATTTAAACTCCTCTCACTATTGCTGCTCAATAAAGCTAAAAAGAGCACAAAACGATAAGGATTTCATTATAAATAAGTTAAAGACGTTTCGGAGCACACAGTAGAAATTTCCATCTTAGCTCAATGGTTCATGCATTTCAGTAAACACGTGTATGCTGTCTTACATTACTTTCCTTAGACAAACATTTCTGCCCATATTTTTTTGCTCTGTGTAAATTAGGGGTGAGATGATATACAGGTGAAACTATACACTAGATGAACAAAAGGATTGGGACACCTGACCACCACAGACATACAGTATGTGTGCTGTGTTTTTTTTTGCTTTGTTTTTTAAATCCTCGTTCAGATTGTATCTTACTTTCTAACTCCTATAATAACCGCCCCTCGATTGTGGTGTGGGACGGTGGGAATATGAATATTCAGTAGCAATAGTATTCATGAAATCTGACACTATGTCTGATGAGGTCAGGTGAGGTTAGGTCTGGAGTGCAGTCGATGTTCCAGTGCATCCTAACGGTGACACTCGACTTTTTTCTACGCCAACAATAACACACCGTGTATTCATGGAGCGCAGGGGCTTTGTGCACCGGGGCATTGTCATGCTGGAACAGAGTTTGCTTCAACAAACAAAGACGTTCTAGGCAAGTGTGTGCCATCTAAGACGTTGTGGCGACTCACTTATTGTTAGTTGCTGTGCTGGTGGGGTGTCCACAATCCATAAGAGTCCACATTGGCCAAATAGTGCATCATGACCAGAAACCTGAAATAGCTGAAATTGTTAGCAACTGGATGTGTGCCATGCTGATTACAAATAGACAGATCGTACCTAAAGTGTGCAGGTTTGCTCAGCATGTTCAAATAGAGCCCAGAGCTTAATATTGCCTTCATCGTTTCACCCGTAATCTAAACTGAGCAAGCACAGCAAAGTATCAGGCTGCTTAAAGTAGCCGCGGTCCAAATGAATGTTGTTACACGGTTGTCCTTTCTCCTTACACACAAACCAAACATTAAATATAGTCTATAACGTGTCAAAGATTTAGTGCGGTCCCTTTCTAAAATCTTCATCGGGATTCAAGTGTAGTAAAAACATCTCAATGCCTCTTATAGCAGAGCAGCAGAGAAATTGTCATTGTACTGTGCATAGTACAAATCATAGCATAGCCTGATCGTTAAATTCCCCAGCCCTTTGACGTAGCCACGTCGCTATAATTGCCCCAATCTCTCCCATCCCTCATCACTGTACAACCTCCCAAGCCCCTCCTATCTTTGATCAAGTTCAGGGTGTCATATGGGCTTGTGTACCGTTCGCCGATGTGTCCTCGCTTTCTAGTTCCTGAGATTCGCGATTGGTTAGCGTCCTTTGAGAATGCCGTCCAGCATACGGTCGCCCTTCTCCGATAGCCAGTAGCCAGCCATTGCAGCCACACCGCCGATGAAGATGGCGGTGAAGACCATGTCTCCTTTGGCGGCGAGCGTGGCTAGCGCACAGATCACCATGCCGAAAAACATCTGCTGGAGCACTAGCACCTCGTCATCAGTCATGTCGTCGAATAAGCCTTTGTTTGGATCGGCTGAAGGCAGACGTGAAAGACAGTAAAATGTGATTGGCACCATTCAGTGATTTTTACCTTCGGTGTCATGTAGCAATCAACAAAATGCAAGTAAAAACTGAATTCAAGTGACTGCTTTAAACCAGAGCGTTTCTCCACAATTGTTGAAGGGCGAGGCGTTGCATTCCTTGCTGCAACATTAAAGTAGGGTTAAGAATTGCTAGGAAGTAAGGCTGAAACTAATAGTTGACGTTATAAACAACAAAAAACTTGACAAATATTTTTGTCGTCAAGTAGTTGTTTGAGCTCATGTAAACTGCTGCAGGGGCCTGCAATACCCCGGTTCATCCAGTGTGGCGCTGTAGTGCAGTAAAGACAGTAAAATTTAGTGCTTAATAGAAGAAGAAACAGCACTTATGAAAAAACTGGAGTTTAAACAAAGCCACGGTCGTGTGTGTGAGAAAGTTTTACAAAACTACAAACAAAAATTCTAATTCAGATCGTATTTATCACATACACATACATGCAGTGAAATGTTTTTATTCCGCATATCCCAGATTACGAATTTGAACGCTGGGGTCAGAGCGCAGAGTCAGACAGAACTAACGGCGCCCCTGGAGCAAGTGAGATTAAGGGCCTTGCTCAAGGACCCAATGATGGTAGCTTGCCTGGTGTGTGGCATGAACCCCCGATCCTCTGATCACTGACCCTGAGCCTTACCATTGAACCACCACCACCACCACCACCATGAAAATATTGTCATACGGGCGAAGGCTCAGATATCATGACGGATGCATTCTTTTTCCTTACTTTGCTTAGGGTTAAAAAGACGGTAGATAAAATAAATATGTGCAGCACGCTTTCCTCGCAATACCGAAATAAACACAACAGACCGTGACGGCGACGGAAAATAGACGCTTAGAAAGCATCTAATCAAAGCCATGTATATGTAAACAATAAAATAAGTAATCAAATAATATCTAAGCAATGATTACATCCAAAATAATAATAATAAGGTTGACATTTTTGAAAGTTGAATTGATTCCCCTTTTTTTTTATGTTATTATGTGTATATCTCAATATTTTAACTAATTGCAAAAGCTGAATTATTGATCAAAGTCTACCGATAAAATGATTTTTAAAAGCTGTTTTTACAATACGCGCAACACAATAATTTTACTTATTGTATAGCTAAAATAATTGCAGATTCATATATTAATTGCTCTGTTGCAGCAATACTACGAAGCAGGAGTAACTTTTTGTCTTGACAAAAGCACATTCCAAAAACGGAAACCTTCCAAA
Organism: Liobagrus marginatus; assembly: GCA_028566295.1. Classification (NCBI taxonomy): domain Eukaryota; kingdom Metazoa; phylum Chordata; class Actinopteri; order Siluriformes; family Amblycipitidae; genus Liobagrus; species Liobagrus marginatus. Next base: position 4,190,653 of record JAOUQX010000029.1, read on the forward strand.
ACCTGCCTTAATCACCCCAAACTCTGTGGCAAAAGGGTTACAGTTTGTTAAGCAAGATAAAAGTTCATTTAGTTTGTTTTAAAAAAAAAAAAAAAAAAAAAAAAGCTACAGAACACTATACCCAAAGTGAAGCATGGTGGCGGCAGCCCTTTAGTTAGACGGCTGAATATCACGTTCCAGCAACAATAAGGTGGAAACTTCCTATTTCAAAGCTGTAGCTTTCTTTTGTTTGGTTTTTTAAACACTTACAAAGTGGCAGGTTTTCCACACACATGCTGTCTCTGCGTATAAAGCTTTCCGCACATTCGCAGCGGAACGAACCCTCTTCGTTAATACAAGCTTCATTCAGTCCTGGGCAGGCAATTGCTTTCTCATTGCACTCGTCCACATCTAAACAAAATTTAAAGTCAGACAGTGGGAGAGAGAAAGAGACGGAGAAACAGAGGCAGACACGTTAATGACTTGTAAAATCTTCAAAACTACAATTTGACCTAAAAGACGTAAATAAAATTACTACTCAGAATAATATGAAATATGAAACGACCAAATGACCAGCGTGACACAGAAGACTTACCGAGACACTTGGCCCCGGTCAGTCTGTAACCTCGAGCACATTTCCTACAGCGAGCAGGACCGCTGCCCATGCATCCTACACACGCCTGATCACAGCCTACACCCAGTGGAGAGGAAGCGATGAACATAACGCATATGTAGGGGGTACAGAAACGCTCAGTTTTTCATTGACATGCTCAGATACTGTTACATGAATGACAAACACGAGTCATGACCATACTCAAATCTACAATCTGTGTGTTCGTACCTCTGCATTCGTACGAGCCGTCGGTGTTGAAACAGTAAGTGTTAGACGAGCAGCGAGCCAACTCGGTGCCGCACTCATCCACATCTGCAGAACAAACCAGAGAGTTACACACACACACACACACACACACACTTTTGAATCAGAAATCACAACCTGGCAATTCAACAGATAGATTTTCTTCTAGGGGGCAGTGATGGTAACCCATGCTTCCTTGAATTACTTTGTCCTGTTTGTTTTCCAATCTTTCCTGCTCTACGCACCACTGATGGCCTGGATCAGGTGTGTTCAGTCAATCAGAAACTGGAAGATACCTTCTTAGATGAGGATGGCGTGGGGGAGACCAATTGAATTGATTTGGTATCTCCCAGTTTCTGATTGTCCTGCTTGTTTTCCAGTTAGCCCTCCTCTACACAATGCTGATCAGATGTGTTTAGTCAAAGTAACTCGAGGAATAATAATATAATAATTGAAGATCTGAATGATTACTGACTTCATTTTCAGATCGTATTTATCACATACACGCGGTGAAATGTTTTTATTCCGCATATCCCAGCATATGAATACGCTGGGGTCAGAGCGCAGGGTCAGCCAGAACAAACGGCGCCCCTGGTGCAAGTGAGCCTTGCTCAAGGACCCAATGATGGTAGCTTGCCTGGTGCGAGGCCTGAACCCCGACCCTCTGATCCCTGAGCCAGAGCCTTATACCGTTGAGCCACCATCACCCAAGGAACATGGGTTACCATCACTGCTAGTGAGACAGGACAAGCAGCTTTACACACTGCAGTACAGGTGAGTGCAGATTCCCTCTTTTACCTACAGATTCTGTCGGCTGGAACGTGAAGATGCACGTTGTAATGCGGCATCGTTTCTATAGTAACGCATCTTTTGTTGACTATTGCATATAAAAATTCCTGATTTCACAGATTTGATTGAATTTTTTAATGTGGCGGAAAAAAAAAATCATCATTTCACCTGATGAAGAAAAAAAAACATCAAATGTGTTGGAGATCAATAAATAACACAAAGACTAATTATATGTTATTAATGAATGATATATTTCATCATTAATCTTTAAGTTTTTCTATTCACTTCTTTAATTCGGTTAAGAAAACGATGCATTTCTAAATGCTAGTTTATCATCTTTAAAAATGAATAAAATCTATATTGTGTTTACATCATTTAGATCACTGAGCTTAGTTTATGTCACAAAATGTTGTTCAGGTTTAGTGCTTGAGATATGAGGACAAAAAATGGGGAAAAAAAAAAAAAAAAAAACTTCAGATAATGTTCGCCACTGTTTCTGTAAATAAATAACTTACTAAAAGTTGATTGAAATGGTCTTGGGAGGATGGGATTAGTCAGAAACAAATACAGAAGTGGAAAGAAGGCTGGAATGTTTTTTGCTATTGAGCAGTTTGGTAAAAAAATAAAATAAAATAAAAATTCCTAATACTCAAAGAACGAAAAGGACAAAATGATGATCATTTAACCAACTGTGACAACCTGACATGGATGACCATGTTCTCTACTGATCAGAACATATACAAAGGATTCATGAAAGATCAGAAATAGAAACATATACACAGTCGCTGAGGCAATAATAAATAAAACTCACCCACACATTTGTTGTCATAAAGGGTCCAGCCAGGTTTGCAATCCAGACACTTGTAGTCTTGTGGACCGCTACACTTTTTACAAGAGTGATAGCAAGCTACACACACACACAGTTCACAGTTCATACGACACAATAAAATGTATGAAACGAACGCCAAACATGTTGCCGGTTACCTGAGCA
>JAOUQX010000029.1:4316091-4328946 GCA_028566295.1 Liobagrus marginatus
GTTTGTTTCCCCCCCCCCCCCCCATCACTTCCCAAACGTATTAATTGGGTGTTTTCTTTTAACGCCTCAACAAACAAACTTGTTGACGCGAAATGTTTTCTGTTTCCTGAAATCACAATGCTTAAATAATATGTTCAAACAAAAACAGATAAAATCCGTAAAAGAAAACAAACAGCAAAAGTCAATTAGACAAACAGACGACGCGAGTTTGTCAACAATACTATCAAATACCATGTGACCTTCACCAAACAAAGCTATAGATACACCGGTCTCTACCTGTAAATGACACCCTAATGTGTAGTGTCTGGATTTGTTGATTTTTTTGCTCATTAGGAAGCAAATCGGATTGATTCTGATTCACATTACGTGATTTTTTTTTTCATTTCTTTTTAAAAAGAGCTTTTTCTAAAACCCCTGAATTTGCAAGCAGGGTCGCTGATCTCAGGAATTCTCTGCAATTTCATTAACCTAACGTCTAACAAAACGCACGCTCACAAAACTGACCGTGTGTCCGTTACACTTATTGCTGCTTCTGAGCATCCTCTGAAGGAAGAAATCCCGGTCAATCGGCTTGCCTTCAGGAGAAGGGAAACAACTACAGAAAACTAAAACCTACACTAGAATTCTCTCTCTTGAAACAATGAAAGGCACTACTGGTCAGAACGAAGAGCAAAACAAACCGAAAAACAACACAAATACTCAATCGGCGGGTGTGAAAGTGGGTGCAATTAAAAACAAAACATTCCACCCACCCAAGAAGTTTCTCTTCTTTCTAATCTCCCTTTTGTTTTTTTGTTGTTGTTGTTTTTCTCCTCGTATCGAACATAAAACAGTGTACCGAGACTTGGCACAATAAATAAAGAGAGAACGAGATCATTCCAATTTGGAATTTATTATTTTACGCTTGCAGAGAATTTGTGAAGTCGGCGATCCGCCGAAAGCTTGCGTAAAGCGGCGCTTGAAAACCAGAGTGAACATTTCCACCACTGACCGCTGTGGGATGTGTTCTTTCTGAAGCGCGCTTTACCGTGTTAAGCCAAAAAATATATATAAAATACATACGATCAAGTTTCTCCGTGTTCACGTTGAACTATTCCTAAGAATAATAAATAGACAAAAAAGAGCCCAGCATCTGACCACCTGGGATTTTGTTTTAGAATATGGCAGTAAAACAAACAATGGAAGATTAAAAAAAAATAATAATAATAAAATGAAAACATGTTTTAAAAAATTCGAGTAATTATAAAATAATACGATTTCACAGACAGAATACTAAAGGACTGGTTTGCAGTGGGAGTAGTTTTGGATATCGGAGTTGACTCGAGTCGGTTCGTTGCATACACAGTGCATATACGGACAAATAAAAATGATTATTATCGATACGGATCTATAGAAGTGATGGATAGAGTATACTTGAACTGACTCACAAACAAAAGCGCTACAAACCTAATCCGAAATTAATAACAAAAGCAATATGCCTATATTAAAAGTGCACAGTTTACAAAATAGAATAAAGCTAACTCGTCGTAGCGTCATTTGTTTAACACAAAACTTTTGCCGTTTTATGATCAAAATTCTTGTAGGCGGAGTTCCATTATTTGTGAGCACAGGCTTTCTATTGGAGTCAAAGTTCATAGTTCGTACTCGTTTGTAAATATTTCCTGGGACAATTATTCGATTGGAAACAAATTGATAAGGATATAATCAAAAAATATTTCCTTCGAAGGATTTCCTTTTTTTGTTTTGTTTTGGAATTTATCAGCATGATGGAACAGCGACTTCATCGCTCAAATACGGGCTGAAATTTACTGCAAAATAAAGAAAAAAGAGATAATGGATATTAGATTGTTGAATTGATTCGATTTGTACGTTTAGAAAGAAATCGGTGGCAGGCTGCCGCTATGTTGAAATCATTTCTGCAAGCGGTGCAGAGCTCAGATGAAAAAGTCCGATTGGAAGTCGAAGCGACGGGATTAGAGCAGGTTAGTCACCAGAAAACCAACTCGGCTTGTGTTAGTTAACTTTGCGGTTGCGCTAAAGTTTATATGGACAGAAGCAAGCGCAAAAAGAACGGCGTGCGTGTATTAAACCCGGCCCACAAATTAAACTCCACCTCCACGCTGCACTGCGCCGCGCAGCGCTGTCGGAGCGTCTTTGTAATAAACCGGGAGTGTGTTTTCAATGTTGCCCGGCCACGAGAAACCAGAGAAGGCTCTCAGACTCAAATCAACACGGCATCGAGTTAAACATGGCAATAAATTAATCAAAGCGCAATTTGCATAAAATGGATTCAGTGTAGAAAAAAAAAAAGAAACAACTGAAGGAATAATTCATCATTTTCACCCTTTTAAAATCACCTAATCTCTGCTTTTATCATAAAAAAAAACTCAAGCTTAAGCCTTCGCTTGTCACTCACCAATGCATGGAGAAAAGGAGAAGAGTGGTCAGAACCAAGCTGTGTGATCACACGAGTGTGAGAGAAGGATGAGAACGATAGCTTTGCTTCTCTTTAATACAGTACGTTATCTGAAGGCCTAACGAGGGCTTTAAATGCAGCACAGGCAGAAGCAGAGTTGAGGACTGAGGTTGTTGCATCTTCCACAGATTCACACACACACACACACACACTTCCTCTGGTTAGGAGGAAGCTGGCCTGGGAAGGTTTTGTACCTGAATAGTATTCCATTACGAATATATAAATAACTAATCATGTCGACTTTTCCTCATCCGTCCTCAACCCTGCTTTTAGGCTAATAAAGCTAAGAAAAAAAAAAAAAAAAAGGTTTCATCACCAGCATAGGTTTAAGATAACTACAAGCCCCACACATTTTTTTTCTCCATTTCCTTAGCATCAGCTTTAAAGCTATTATTATTTATGAATCCACATCTAGCGATGTGATGCCGAGGAAATATTTAGCTTGTGTGCGTCACAAACTAGAACGCTAAACGCGGCAGGTTTACTTCCTCTCTGCGTGCAACGTTAAGCACGGTACTGCAGTTCGAGTGAGAGGAGGGAGGTTGCATCACGATATGACAACGTTAGGGGAAGTTTAGCTGGTGGTGTGTGTGGAGAAACTGGGGAAAATGTTTTTCACTTACACACGCATGCAGATATGCAGTGCACACAAGCACTGGGCTTTACAGTGTGAAATGGGCGGTCGCCAATAGGAAGCAAAAGACAGGCACTTTTCCAAACTGATGTTTATTTGTTAGTCGTCTTTTATTTTTTTTATCGTTCCGCGTAGTGCCCTTTGTGTTGTGCTTTTTTTTTTTTTTTGCGATAAATTGAGTGTGTGCATTTTTTCTTTCTTTTTTTTTTTTTTTATAGATCAGATCTGCCTTTTTGTGTGGCAAAATGTGGAACCGGAGTCCCCTAGCAGAAGTGCACTTAAATTGAAGGGATTGAGCTGATTTTCCTCTTCTTCTTTATGCTCCAAATTTATGGCTATGAAAGACTCTCTTCCGTGTTTGGGGTGGATGAATGGAGAAAGCGGAAACGCTCTTTTGTAAGCATCATCATCATCATCATCATCATCCATTTGTGTAGTGTGCTCGAGGTTTGGACAGAACCTAAGACACTGTGTAGCGTACGCATCGTTTTTGCAGCCAAGAATCTAGCAAATTGCATGCAAGAACAATTAGCTATTTATTATGTCCTGGCTAAAAGCTTGCTATTTTGAAAAAAAAATATATATATAATAATAATATTACAATAACCTCCCCCTCTTTCCCACCTCTAACTGTTTAAGACAGAGCAGAAACACGCTCCTTAATTTTCAGCAACCCGATGCTTTGCTATCACTTTTTTCCAAAACGCCAGGACCTTCTCTACCGTGTAGAAGAAGGGGAATTGCATATAAAAATGATTCGTATATGTAAACGTAAGTCACCTGTTTAGACACCGGGTTGCCAGGTTCAAAGAATGCTTTTCCGAGGCAGGAGAGAGGAACAGGAAAAAGGGACAGTGGGTAAGAGGAGGTGTTCAAGGAAGGGAAAAGGGAAAGGACATCCACCAAGGTGCAGATGGCAGCTAGGTCCACACCAAGACCACAACACAACGCCATTGCATTACTACTGGTCAGGAGAACCAGGCGTGCACACACGCTAACATACACTCGGATATGAAGCTGCCAGTTAAAATACAGCACCGTTAGTACGGAAGGATGCAAAACATATGAAATGGCAGCCATCACATTTTTGACCTAGCTATTACCACACTGGTTGGCAATAACATAAGGCATAAACATACAACACTATAGAGCAAATAGCGAGCAAAGAAGCTAGCGCACGCGTGAGTGGGGCTTTGTACACTGAGAAGCGCCCGTTTAGAACACGTCACCCGAGGATTTAGTCACAGTAGATCTTATACTTTTCGCTGCAGAACACAACCGGCGTTCCCAGGAGGCCGTTGGGCTCGCCGCGACCCCCGCAGGTGGCAGTCAGGGGTGGACTTACATGTGACGCCGCAGGATTGTGAGCCGCTTTGGCCCGGGAGGATGAAGACTTGGCCCTGCTGTTGCCTCCACTCCGGCGTGACTGCTCGTGGTCAAACTCGAGATCTTCAAGACGCTGTGTGAGGGCCAGCTTCTGCTGGATGGCCATGCGCAACAGCGAATTCAGGGTTTTCTTCTCGTCCTCGGCCGCTACCAGCTGCCTCTGCATCTCGTCCAGCTGAGTGACGTACTCGTCGCAGCTAGCAAAAACGAGGAAGCGGAAGACAGGGACAGTGGAAGGAATACGTAAGTACAGTTTGTTTATAGAGCACTTATGAAGCACCATCTTTTAACCAAAGCGCTAAAGAAAGATTTTCCACCAGTTAGTAAACATACAGAAATTCATTCAGTAACATTTGGCAAACACTGTGTCGGTGCTCTTTCTTTCTTTTTTTAAACTGATAAACAACACTACAACCAGCTGTGCACGTCATCATATGCTCATACGGCATTTAGCTTGCCGGGATCATTATTTAAAGGCATGGCTCATATATAATATATAGTATAATGTTTTCACCAGTAAAAAAAACTCCAAATGTATTTATTTGAGTTATAGTATCCATATAGCGATCCATCCACAAAAAGTTGGGCCCTAGATCAAAATAATGTCCAACCTTTTAACAGCTTCATTATTAAATTGTAAGCAGAATTGTGATCTTAGCCACGCTAACTATTTTGAGTCACAACTATCCTTAAATGAAATGGGAAGATCATTTCTATTGGAGTTAAGACAACCCTAATGGACTGACCGAACACATATCACGTTTTACTTTACTTAATGGTTTGTGGTGTATGGGTCAGCTTAAGCGCACACTGGCAAAAATAAATAAATAAATGTTGCACAATACGAACAGTTCTGTAATCCATGTAAATATTCTGTTCATTTTATTACAAAACATTTTCACTAAAGTTATGCTGCCATCATTTGAAATCAAAACCTTTGTGTTAAATTGAAAAAAGGATGCCAGAGAGAAGCATGTCCACTAGTGGGCTCACATTCTGGACCACACTGTGGACGTTTTGCCACTTAGCTTGCATGGCTTTTTTTGTTTGACACAATTAGACTCTCACACTAGATGGCGCTCTTGAAGTGCCATTTATTGCCTGATTCCTGACACACACAAAAAAAGCAACCAAAAACACAATTCCTTTCTGCTGTTGGTTTTGTTTGGTGAACAGCGCCATGTACATCACTTCGGTTTAACGTCACCATACAAACACACAAAGAAAGAAAATCTCATACTGCATACATGCAGTGGCTAGGTTTAATGGAGAATCGAATCGGTAAAGGATGTATAAAGAGAGAAACTAGTACTGGGTAATGACACGTGCTAATAAGACAAAGAGAAAATGACCATGGTGGTGAAAATTAAAGGAGCTCTTGGGCAAACACAAATTTATTGTATTCTTGGTATTTGTCCCTGTATAACACACACACGCGCGCACACACCACTCTATATGTGTATTTTGTGCATCACCGTGGATGTATCTCGTTTTTATGTCTATATTATCCTCTTCGTGCCTGCGTTATAACACTAAAGAACAAATAGCTGGTTAGCCCCCGGCTAAATCTTATGCGTACCAATTTCCTAAATCTTACTTTTCTCCTTCTATTATTCATGATATTCCTACATGATCCTTAGTAGTCAGTTTCAGCAAGTACTCCCCTCTATCTACGCTGTGCCGGACAAAACATGTACTTATGGATTTTACCAAGGTCAAGGTCAGCATCTTTCCATAAACTTCTAGACCCCATTACATCCACTTAACCGCATACAGTTCTACAACTGTACAGGTTATATAAACAATGCTCGAGCGAAAATGCACGAAGGAAAGCAACAATAACGTGGCTGTTTTTATGCATTATCATGCGTTATTATTATTGTCTTGTTAATGTCAGAATTGGCCATCAATTCATTCATTGTTTACCACTTATCCTGTTCAGGGCACGGGGCGGGGGACACCCTGGACAATTGCCAGTTAACCGCAGGGCGAGACAGACAATCATTCATATACACCGATGGACAATTTCGAGTAGCCCATGCCCAGTCACATGTGTTTTTTGGAGATGGGAGGAAACCGGGGGAAACCCACACAAGCACGGGGAGAACATGTAAACTCCACACAGAAACCCCCTGGGTCGGAATCAAAGTCATGCGCCCATGCTGAGGCAGGAGTGCTAACCACTTTGCCGCCCATGTCAGAAATGTTCTTTCAAATTTGACACGGTTTAATGTGTTTAAAAATGATATGTCTAAACTTCTAATTTGCAGTATAAAGAATGTAGATCTGCAGATCCAGTTACTCAGATTCATCACTCAACAGGTTTATTTGCATGTCTCTCGCTCTAGTTATTCAAATTTAGACAAAAGTTGATAACGATATTTAAATTAACGTCTGAAAGAGTGCACCTGGCATGCAAAAAAGCATTAATAATGATAAACAATCCTGCGTTAGATCTGGCTTAATCTCATTGGCCGAGCTTTTTTGCTGAAGATGATGTGCCATTGGCTGCCCAGGCCTTTATAAACTAACTGCTTCAGCATCATTTCCCACGGGAATGAACTTTGATCCCTGGAGTGCAGCTTTGCCTTAGACGGTGCAAGCATACAGCCTCTTGCTTGTAAGTGAAAACAAAGTCTGCATGCGTGTACGTGTGAGGGTGTGTGTGTGTGTGTGTGTGTGTGTGTGTGTGTGCTCTCGGTCTGACCCAGACGTACATGTGGACAGACAATGAAGATCAGTGAGGCTCCATTAGCCACAGTCTTCCCTTGGGAATTCTTGCTCAAAAGAAAGATGCAAAAGCTTAAATGGGGGTGGACATTTTCCCGGGAAAAGGGGGCTGGGACCACAACAACAACCGTGTGTGGGAGAAGACGATAATGTAGGGGTGGGTGGAGTCCTATTGTGAGGCAATGTTCACTGTGCCAGCTAGATTTAAATGCACACCGCCCCCAGCTGTGTAGGCGACATGGGAAATGGCTTGGTACAGAGGCAAATTAACAGCGGCATGGAAAAAAGAAAAGAACCACAGGGAAGTATGAAGAAGAAGAAAAAAAAAACCCCACAAGCACACACTAATGTGAGTTTAATACCAAAAGAGTGTATAATATGACACTAGGGTTTGTTTCTTATTCTCTGTTTATTCCTCCTCCCCATTGCCAAATAGGCTAAATACTAAACCTTTATTAGATTCTCATTTATTACCCCAATAATAACAGATAATCATATGCTGATGAATTATTATTACTAAATGAAGCCTCAGAAAAACGTTCTTGGAAAAACTCCTAAAGTATTACTTAGTATTAGTATAAATTGTTAGTAATCACAGGGATGATGGGTAACGGTGTTCTCAGTCCCAGGCCATCACATAAGGCAGCTAATCTGAGGCCTGACTGTTTTTAACCTTAATCTTAAGGATAAGATTGCGTGTAAATATTAAAGAATGGATATGATGGATGATGGTAAAGAAGCTTTGATGGTCTTGATATAGCAAACATGCTCTTCATATATAGTAATCCATCTAAAAAAAAACCCTGCTCTGGTTAAAGAAGGGCAGAACATAAATTAAACATAACTATAAGTAGGGTGTAAAGCTATATCTTGGTCTAGTTCCAACTACAATACTTCTTAACCTAATCAGATAAGACACAGGGATGTTCTCTTAAACTAGCTTTCTAATTTCACTCTCTCACACACTTGCGTTACTTATCGAGCGCATAATGTTTTGCAACAGCAGCTAAGCTGGCTGTGTGATACAATGCAAGATCAGATTCTCTCTGTATGACGCTTGGCATTACAATAGTGCTCGAAATAGACGACTGCGACTCAAGATAAAGCATTTTTTTGCTTGGAAATCATATCTACCATTATAATGATTAAAACAGTCACTCCGAAGAATACGCAAACCGGCGTTAAACAATAATCCGAAATAATGATGATATTTCTATGGATAACATCGCTTGGTGGGAGAAAGATAAATATTAACCACAAATTATCCCTTAAATAACACAGCATAAAATTCTGTTCAGGTATATTAATACTGCTAAAGCTCCAAAACATCCTGAAATACCGCACTGCTCTTTTTCATAAGCGCACCGCCACCAAGCTATTTCCTATATTAGATCAGCAAAGGTAACGGGGCTGCTGCAGGGAGACGGATATAAAGTTACAAAGCAGCTGGAAGCAGTCGCCGTGATCAGGTACGGATATAGAGTTACTGGAAGAGATGCTCAGGAGAGTTACAAGGAGGCCAGAAAGCCATCTCCAAAGGGAGGGCGCGAGATCAACATTGCTTCCACATGCTCTTTGGACGGTTATAGCTGAATTCTAAGTCTAAACGGCTATATAAAGAAAAAAAAAAAAAGACTGTCAAGATCTCATAAACACTTGGTAACTGTAAATATTCCTGCACATACTACTCTCTCCCAACACACACAAAAGCAAAATAGATGAATACAAGCTCCTGGTTTAGGCTAAAAACAGGAAACACTTGCATACCAGTTTAATCTGGACAAAGAATACACAAGGTTAGAATCAGTGACAGGCTCTACATATTTAGACCGCTATCTAATCTCATGAACGCATGATATCCTTTAGCGTATGGCCTTCTTGTTGATACTCCTGACTACACTGAGCTACACATCAGTCTATTGCTCACATTTTGCCTTCTGTAAAGGAATTTCTGCCTTCAGTAAAATTGCTTTATTATTGAATTACTGTAGGAAAAAAAAAACATACTCTCAAATCCAAGCATATTATTTCGGGATATACGGCAAGCACATTCTATAGAACAAAGACTGCCGACTTTAATTTGTCTATATGCATTGTGTGCAAACGTTGGTGCTTACCGAGTGGCAAACATGGCTCTAAGGGAGGAGAAGGTGGCAGCGTCCTCCTTCAGGGCTTTGAGCTCGTTGCGTAACTTCATCATTGTCTCAGTCACCATGGCCTTCTCGTTCTCGTATTTACTCTTCAGGTTGGCCAGTGCTACCTCAGCAGTCTGAGAGAAGAGGGCAGGGGAACTTGATAAGACAAACTACTTACGAGGCAATAAATCAGCTGATCGACGTGTAAAACGGTGCTAACCGATTCCTAGTCTAGGTCAAGAAAAAAAAAAAAAATTTCCTTAAACCACATAAAACATAATGCTATAGTAATATATTGTACTACTTCTTTTACAGATAAGCATTATGGCTTAGGAATATTTTTACATGGTCTAAGAATTGAATCTAATCTATCTAAATTGGAAACACCTCACATCTTCCTTCTAATCCTATCGTCCAAGTAACTCTGCATATCTAAATCTGGAATTTTGACATCATAATCTTAGCAATTAATTTGATAGTCGTAGATTTGACAAACCTGTCAGAACATATATTATGGCAATTTAAATGCTATATCTTGTTATGCTCACTAACATTATGCCATATTATCTTATGTGGCTAGGAGCCTGGTGTAGTATATTGAAATATCTGCCCGACCTGGTGGCCAAGCTACTTTTTATAACTGGCTTTTTTAAGAGTGTGTGGCGGACCAGCAGAAGGTCACACAACAGCTTCAAAGTGTCTGACACATGCACTCACCCTTCCCTACAGCTTCTAAACACACACAAAATGCTTTAATCTTCATACAGTATAAAGAAAGGAAGATTCAGCGGTCAGAGCCGCCCCCCCCCTCCTCTGTGATCCATGTGGATCCATGTGCTGACCAGACAAACAGGTGTGTCTGTTTCTTAGTACACTTTTTAGTACACAAGTGCATCATTCTAAAGTGGTTCAGGGTTCTGAATGTGCAGTCCATATTGCTTTTGTTTAAAATGACAGCCAATATCATTTTATTCATCCATTATAAATAGATGCATTTATTAATTATTTTGATATGAAATGTTTGATTGGCCACTTAACTAAGGTAATGGGTTTATTAATTTCCTAACATTTTACTAATGCTGCTAGCTTACTGAGTGGCATGTCATTCTAAAAATAACAGAAAATGGATGAATACTAACCTGCTTGTTGGCTTTGAGGACCGTTCTCAAGGTGGCGATCTGCTCTCGCTTGGTGCTGAGAAGAGACTTGAGCTTAAGGATCTCTTCCACACTGGCCTCGTGGTCACGGTCAGCCGTGGGACTAAGCTCGGCCGAGGCCAGGCGCTGACGAGACAGTTCCGTGCTGCGGTCGACGGCCAGCTGCAGATGTCTGATCTGGTCACGGATGATGGCCACCAAGTTGTAGATGTTCATTGGCTCCTTGCGTGGGTCAGCTACTGGGGAAGAGACAGGAGACGGAAATTCTGCCTCGGGGGAGGGGAAGAGGCCTCGCGTCAGCAGAATGGGTGAGCGACGTCCACGACCTTCGGGGCTTCCCCGGCTGTTGCCGTTGGTGCCAGCGTTGGCTTTGCCCTCACGATAGAAGTCGAGCATGACGCGGCTGGGCGTCTCATTGTTGCACATGCAAACGTGGTGGTAAAGGTTGGCGAGCTCCTCGCTGAATGTGGCCAGCTCGTCTTGTGCCACGCTCAAGCTTCCCTGGCTCTCACCGGCTGCCTCACTGGCACGCCGTAACTCCTTTTCCATCCGTGCCAGTTGCTCGCGTTCTACACGGCTGCTGCACTCCAAGGTGTTTAGCTCAGAGCGCAGGGATGCCACCTGGCTCTCCAATCGGCTACGCTCCTCCTCAAGCTGTGTCCGGCAAGAAGAGTATTCAGACTTCATGTTTTTTAGTTCCTCTTTTAGGTGACCTGCCTCGGAAACGGCAACCTGGAACAAATTATTTATTGAACTCCAGCATAATTTTTTATCACCAATTATATCCATCTTAGTGGGTCCACTCACAGCTATAGCATAACCTCATTCTTTACCCATAACTATATCTTAACATACCCGTCTATAACTGCGGGACAAAAACAAATACGATCCACTGATCCATCGTGTCATTCAATCTCACCTTGTACTTGCACTCTAGGATCTCGGGCCCGTTGATGTCCACCTCATAGTAATCGCTGTCCTCGTTGCTGTCACGTTCCTTCTCGTTGTCCAGGGCTGACTGGCGCTCCTTGCTGGCGTGGAGCTTGCGCATAGCGTTCAGGTTCTCAGTGAGGCGACTCACTTTCTCGTGCTCCTCCGACAGAGCCCCGTTGGCCTGCTCGAGCAGCTTTTGCAAATCCTGCAGTGTTGATACCAACGTCACCTTCTCACGCTCCACCTGAACAATCAGGACAAGGATGCAAAAGAGCATCACTCTTTTGTTGTCTTACACCCTTGAGATACTACAAACGTTCTGTGCTTTACTCAACTTGGACAATTGCTTTTACCAGAGGAATATTTGGCCCGACCATGAAAAAAATCCAAAAACAGCTTATCACACTTCTCGGCGGTTTTTATTTCAAAGCAACTTAAGAAATATCTTTCTTTATTCTGAGGCCTAGCTTTGACACATGCGTGCAAGTTTACATGTGTATTGGATTGTTTTGTCCACCTGACTTTAGTCCTGCAGCTGTTCTTTTTTATGGCTGTAACATTTAGAAGGATTTGGTAGTTTTGTTCCTCACACAAACAGAGACACTCCTACACACAATGGGGCGTGTAGGGACTCTTGGGTTACCAAGAAGCACGAAATGCAGCATGGCGCTATTTTTTAGAAAAAAGCATCTTATATTCTTGTTATTAATTGAATTCATTACTAATGCGAGCTCAAACTGCCCACCCCAACCCAAAGGCTGTATGGGTCTGGGTTAAAATAATCATATTTCTATAGATGATTATATGAAATATGGCCCAACATTTTTCATAGTTGACATCATGATGTTCCTCTAGGATATGGATGTCACCTTTAAGTCCATTTTAGTCAATTTGAGATCTCATGTCATGTAATGTGCTTGCCATTTCTACATGAACATATCAGGGCGTGACATTAATACACATCAGGCAAGATGGCCACCACATAATGACTGAGCGATTATACTCTCGCAGGGATAGCCAGCCGTGTTGGAACAGCTACTCTCGTATCGGTGAAAATGATTAGACGGTAGGCTGACAGAGCTCGGGGGAAATGGTGCTAAGTGTGTATGTAGGACAAAATCAAGTTACTAATGTGTTCATCGTTCTGCCATACTGGCTGGAAGCAAGCCATTGTGCATGGAGAAACCTAGCCATGGCTTTAAAATGCTCTAACATATTTGCAATAGTCGTCCGACTGACACAGACACACTCACACACCAGCTCAGTTTCCATGGAGATGTCCTTTCCTGGTCAAAGTTTATAGGTTGACGTTAACAGATGGCAGAGCTCAGCGCGCTAAAAGAGGGGTGGTACCAGTGAAGCTGATAGCCAATCACAACAGAGCATTTCTCATACTCAGGACAA
>JAOUQX010000029.1:4363080-4376595 GCA_028566295.1 Liobagrus marginatus
GGGATATATTACTGTTAGTGGGTGGGATATATTACTGTTAGTGGGTGGGATATATTACTGTAAGCGGGTGGGATATATTAGGCAGCAGGTGAAGATTTAAATGCACAAAGTTGATGTTAGAAGCAGTAAAAATGTCCAAGCGTAAGGATGTGTGAGAGTTTAATGAGGGACAAATTGTGATGACTAGACGACTGGATCTGAGCATCTCCAAAACTGCAGCTCTTGTGGGGTGTCCCGATCTGCAATGGTCAGTACATATCAAAAGTGGTCCAAGGAAGGAACAGCAGTGAACCTGCGACAGGGTTGTGGGCGGCCAAAGGTGATTGATGGAAGTAGGGAGTGTAAGGAGCCCCAAATCACAACTTAAACTGCTGCTAACATCTTGGTGCGAGATACCAGAGAACACCTTCAGGGGTCTAGTGGAGTCCATGCCTTGACGATGCAGGACTGTTTTGGGGGGACTGCCACAATATTCGGAAGGTAGTCATAATGTTTTGGTCGTCCATTCGTCCATTTTACATGCATCAAAAAAAAATCTACTTTCGTTTATTTTATGTATTTCTCTGTAAAGGAAAAACAATCATTGTTTGAGAAATGAGCGACACGAGCACTACGTTTTGAGTTGCTGTAATGCGCTTCATACACTTACACAGCAAATAAATTTGTACAAATATTTTTCTTGTTTATTGTGAACACAGGATTAGTGTTTTCCTTTATGTTTATTCGTGTTACTTCACACTAGGGATTGACTGAATCGGTTTTAACAATAGTTTTCCCGATATTCAAGATGCTCTTCATCATCAGATATCGCTTTTTGTAATATCGGGTTAACCGATAAACACGTGCAAGACCGCCATTAACCGCCTAAGACCAGAGCTTTGGTTTTTCCTGCATTTTATTGTCCACATATGTGGACGTCAGGTTGTAGGAGGTTAAGGCATCACGTTCCAGGGAGAGACGACTCAACAACAGCACTTACAGGTAAAATCCCGTTCAGTTCCTTACTGTTGTTATCATTGTATTAAATATAGAAGTAAAACAATTAATAAATATTGGTTCTGCACATTGGGTAGGCAAACATGCAAATAATCAGTATCTGTTCTATAAAAAAAATAATAAAAAGTCAATATTGATCTCTCCTTCACACTACTCTAAAAGAGAAAATAAGCGGCGTATCAACAGACCATGTCAATTGAGTTATGTTCAGAGTTTTTTACAGATCAAATATGGGAAACATCATAGAAGACATTTTCTCTGCATTCACACCTAGTTTAGGCAGATGCTCCTTGTAGTAGTATCCTCCTTGGCCATCTGAGACGTATTTAAGGTCCACCTTGCCCTTGTGCCCCATCCTGTAGACGTTGGTGGTGCCGTTGGACCAGGTGACGCTGGCTACGCTGCGGCCCGACTCTTGGTCCCAACCTCGAATATCCACCACTTTTCCGATCTTCCCTTCTCCTCCTGTTTGAGAACGTGACCACACAGATGCAGACATGCGAGAGTGCAGTAGTCTGAACAGCATGTGTGTAAGGCAAACTACTTAAGGGATTAAAAAAACCCATTATATTTCTGTCTAATGGTACTAATTATACTAGCTACGTTATAGAAATAGCTACCACAAGTAAAAAAACACAACCACATACAGTAGACACACACACACACTCACCAGAGTGTACACAATTTGAGAAACTAACACAGAGAAACCTCTATTTAACTTAAGCCACCTGCCAGCTATTCAGTGTATCCAGGTAGCAGACGTAGCATTATCATTTCGAAAGAAACAGTCAAACAGCATAAGGCACTGAAAATAGAAGGGACTGCAGGAAAAAAACAAGCTGTTTAAATTTTTTTTTATTCACACCCTGTGGGGTAGAGCAATTATCACTGGCAACCCACAAGAAGATATTTTACAAGCACAGCATGGACATTTTGACTCATTTAGCATCAAAGACATTATGCAGTAAAATAAATAAATAAATAAATAAATAAAAAAGTGGGTGGGTTGGGGGTATCACTTTATTGAGAGTTCCACTTCCTTAAGCTGAAAAGTCGCATCCCCCAGCAAGGCTGAAATCTTAGCTAGAAGAAATGAAATTCATACCATCTAGCAGTTCTACTCTTATCAGCATACAGTAAGATCGAGAAATAAATACACAGTGTCCTTTCCTCGCAGTACATAAACGCTAAGCAGGGAGCCGTGTCGGAGCTATTTCCCATTTAAGACAGTAATGTCAAGTGGTGATACAACAGTAATTACTCATAACCTGCTGCATTCCAGCACGGTTTACCGAGGGCTAAATTTAGACGCTTAGCCTTCGCTGTGGCACAGAAAAGGCAACCGCACGTTTGTGGTAAACGGCCAGATATCTACAAGCAGGGAACCGTGTCTTTTTCTGGAAGACATCTGTCGAGCATACGCCACCAGGCACTTCAAAGGCTAACCGAGACTCCGGAGCCAAACCGGGTTTAAAAGCAATAGCTTTCGAATTCCCTGACGAGATCGTGGCATGTGCATGACTAGACTTACCGTCTTGGTTTCCCCAATCCCAGTCGGGTCCGCGCACAACTTTTACACCCTGGAAGATTCCTTTGAGGATTATCCGGGACAGGTTTTGCCTCGGCGTCAAGATTACTCTAAAACAGCAAAACAAAAAACACAGTACACTATTAGACCGACACCAGCCAATCACAGGTGTCCATGAGCTCATATGTGGAAGAGGGCAAAACATTTTGCTTTGCATTTTCCTCTAACTGTGTGTTCCGGAGCTCTGTTATACAGCAGTTGGTAGTCATATAGTGTCTTGGAGGAAGCACGTCCAGTACTAGACTTTACTCAGTGTATTGTTTGCTGAAACTAGGTGGCGGTTGCACTTGTATTACAAACAAGACAGGAAATTGACCACATTGAATAAACAGGAACACAAAACGTCTAGGATGCGGTAAATTGTCATAGAATGCGATTGTGAGACTCGTCAGTAACGTTTCATTCTTTGTGGCATGAAACCTACTCCCTCGCACAACGCAAAAACATAGCAAAGAACCTGACGCAGATGGTAGAAACATTCCGGTGTGTACGTCGACATAGGTAAATGTGCTTAAAATTAAACAGCTTAAGCAACCAAGCAGCCATGATTAAAGTAGAAATAAACAGAGAACAATAAAAGAAAGGTGACGGGAGCCTCAGGAAATGATCATAGAAGCGACCCATTGCCTCAGATCAGCTTGTGCCAAACGGATTGCGCCAGTGCTTAGCTGTGATCCGGAGTTAAACACAAGCCTTGTGTTTCTCATATGTCTCTCATTCGGAGTGTATGTACATCGGCGTGATTCGAGTTCTGTTCCAAAATCAGGATGGATTAGACAGATCTTGAACAGCGGACTAACCTCAATTTAAAACATGTGCGACGACAACAACAACAACAAAACAAAAACGCACTACACAGGATGACACAAAGATTTGCGTTCCCAACAAACAATTGGTAGCCAGCTTTTCCAGACCATTGCAAAACATTCCCCTTTCTGCACCAGGAAGACGTCCAAATACGTACCTGATGGTAAAGATATGGTCTGATCTCGGCGCAAAGGAACTGCCTATTCCCATGCTTTTCTCAGTTCCAGTGAGTCATAGGAGCTGTGACATTTCCATCGAATGACGTAAATTAGCTGTAGTGCTTCCAGCGTCAACTCCCTTTGTAGTAAATGAGAAGACCTCGGTTTCGGCTAGTGTCCGTTTCTGAACATTCCGCGAGGGAGAGGAAAGGGAGACCGCTCGGCCTCAGAGGTTTCAAACCAAATGCCAAATCTCTAGTTTAATTAAGTAAGATAAGGTACATGTAAGAAGGCATGGGTCAGGTGTAATCCCCCAGACACTGTGCGTGAGTGTGATTGCAAAAGAAAGCAAGACCGATAGTTATCTCCAGATGCTATCATAAGAAACAAGACCGAGTAACATATTAGCACGAGAAATTTAAATCGACCCTGCGGAATCTGCCAAGTGTGTTCATTATTATGTGTGGCAGTGCGTAAGCTTCTTTGAAAGCTAAATCTTACCACATTCTTAGAAGCTTTCTATTTTGAAACAATTCTCAAGAACTCGGTTGTAGACAGCCCAAAGAGTGTATTTTGATATAAAGATCACTGTTAATCCTAAAGCGCAGATGCGTTGATATTTTTAAACGTTAGATCTTCTTAGAGATTAATCTCCAACAAGCGCTGAGGTCAGAGCACAGGGTCAGCCAGAACGAACGGCGCCCCTGGAGCAAGTAAGGTTAAGGGCCTTGCTCAAGGACCCAATGATGGTAGCTTGCCTGGTGTGAGTCTTGAACCCCCGACCCTCTGATCACTGACCCAGAGCCTTATACCATTGAGCCGCCACCACCCTATATATATATATATATATACACATATATACATATACATATATATATATAGCTTTATAGGCATTATATTAGAATAAACACATTTACATTTCTGGCATTTGGCAGTCGCCAGAGCGACTTAAATTTATCTCATTTATCCAACTGAGGAGCTACTGAGGAGCAAGGCCCAACAGTGGCAGCTTGGTGGTGTTGGGAATCGAATCAACAATCTTGCGATCAGCGTTCAGACACCTTAACCAGCATAAATATATTTAATGAATAACCAATCAGAATTGAGGTTTCAAGTGCTAAGGTACGAAAACAAAAGCAACTTACTTGAAAACAAAAGCGACAATTGATCATGGGAATTATGACGTGACGTGCTCTGCTTTGCATACAGATCACATGACCGAGCTCACCTGATTACAATGACACTAACATATCGGCTTAACACTAAGCAATCGGAAAGCCTTACCTTAACTGCTAAAAGCACCAGGGGATGTCTGGTGTCAGCGGAATGGAAATAGATGCCTGTTTATTTCTCAGGATAAGAATTAGCGGCTAGCAGGCATGACGGAAACTGACAAACCAAGCGTCAGCCATTAGCCGATTAACAAGGTTGTTTTGGTTCCTTCTTTTGATGAACATATGGGAGGACCATATGCTCTGAGGCCACAACATACACAAAACCCTCAGAGGACAGATGTCTACCATGTAAAGAGAAAAACCGTGTACACACAAGCGTCATGTTATCCCCACTGCAAACAGTCGATGCTTGAGCTCGCTTCTTCAAAACTATTTAAATCTGATGGTTTGATTACAGCTGGAAAAAACTCATGAAAGAGAAGCGACGTTCCTCACAATTACAGAAAAATTATTTGATTTGTTCAACTAACACACACCCACGAGCGCGTCCACACACCCCCTCGAGCATGCGCACACACCCCCTCTCATTCAAACCAGGTGCTATATTCTAAACAATCAGAAAATCAGAACATATATCGCATGAACTTGAAGTTCACTCAGAAGCCCAGAGCTTGCAGTTGTGCTCCAGGTATTAGGCAGATGATCAAGTTTCCCCCCCAAAGATTCCATTTCAGGTGGAGATGCGGCACTTAAATACTATTCTTGTTTATTCCCTCAACAAAGCGCATTATCCCAATTAATGTGCATCAAATTTGGATTAATGCCAAATACAGATAAACAGTGCAGGTTTTCCTTTGGTCTTATCCAAGTTTCAGAGGCAGCGTGAACACAGTGGCTTCTGACTAAGCTTCGCGAATCAGATTAATAAAGGTATATTTCAGCAAAGAGAGTCTGAAATAATGACTAATAATGTCCAAACAATATATTTTTAATAAAAAGGTGCACTAGGTACCACTGTAACCATGAAAGCCTCAAATTCCTGTTCTTTCGTACCAAGAGTGGAAACCGAATACTGTTGTTTGATGTATTGCGTTCAGAGATGATCGTGTGGTCATCACAGTTATAAAGAGTGAGGATCCATGTGACTACAGACTTCCTGACAGCTCAACCCAATCTGTTCCGATCTCTCCTTTGTTCTCTCTCGGGTATCCAACAGGGTTTCCAACATTCTCTGCCTAATGACTGTTTTCCGCTGCAGCATTCTTTGTAATCTGTTGTGTGTGGAATATCCCAGGAGATCATGAGTTACAGAACTCCTCACATACGTCTCGTCTGGTACCGTGCCATGATTAAAGGGAAGAGATCAGGCTTCTTCTTGTTCTGATGTTTGATGGCGAGCTGCAGGAGCTTGCGAAACCGGCAGAGATAGAGATAGAGAGATGGATAGACAGCCAGACAAAAATGGAGACAGCGCAAGCTGCAGACGCTTATGAAAGTGTACTGAACGGACTGTACATTAATCTTATCAGATCATAACCGCCAAATATGGCTCTCCTGAAGAGTTGGCCAGCAAGGTTGGAACAGTTGAGAAAGAAGCAGCCTGTTTACGGTACGAGACTCATATCAGAGGAGGAGGAACGTATAAGCTTGCTCGCCCATGCTTCTAAAACCCACACAAGCTTAACCTCAGTAATGCCCTTGTGTTTAAAAAGCAGTGGGTCAAGTGCCCTGTGGCAAGCTCAGGAAGGACAGTGCGAGTTGTCCACAGTACATTGCTAATGGTTAATAAAAAGAAAAACAGAGAGAGGATAAAGTTCGTGCTGCACCTTAAAATAAATAAACTGAGTAATACCAATTAGATAATGATAGATGACTTCTAAAGGGTGAATTCTAAAACGTTCGACAACAATATGGTGAAAATGCCCCAGCAAATATAACGAGAGTTTATGATGAATTTAAAACTGTAAAGAGCTATGAAGAGTAATAAACATTCCTTACATAAAAGTCAGTTTTTCTCAGGTAGATCT
The DNA here is from genome assembly GCA_028566295.1 of Liobagrus marginatus. Classification (NCBI taxonomy): domain Eukaryota; kingdom Metazoa; phylum Chordata; class Actinopteri; order Siluriformes; family Amblycipitidae; genus Liobagrus; species Liobagrus marginatus. The sequence goes on from JAOUQX010000029.1 coordinate 4,369,832, forward strand.
CAGGCGCATTCTGAAGAACCTACCACAGTTCTTCTAAAGACTTGGACTGGAACATTTGCAGGTTTTTAGGGGAAACCTGATAGTTTTCATTGTGTTGAAAAATGGCCAGTTGTGCAGCGTGCTGTTTACTTTATTGGCACACTGACTTTTGAAAAAGTAAACGTCTGGAAATCTAAACTGGTTTTTTTTTTTCTTCTTTTTACTGACTCGATAATGGAGGAGCCCTAAAGTATAGACATCAGACATCTAAGGCAAAAACGTTTTTAGAAACAAGAGGGTACATTCATAGCGTTATTCTTCACATACAAAGTATACACACACGAAGTGATACGTTGGGCTTAAAAAAATTATGCGTCAGATTTCATTCTTCTTCAGTTAAAAAAAAAAAAACTTTAAAAAGTAGGGTACAATAATAACGTATGTGCAGAAACAAAATGTTATGTTGGACTATGTTTATTTAATGAATGTTACGTGTAGTTTGTAGTATTTTTGTTAGGTGAAAATATTCAATTTAATAATTTTTTGGGGTAAATTTCATTTTATTTCATTCAGGAGTTTGTATTGAATATTTATGAAGATACAACAAATAGCCCACACAAAAACTCACATCCCATTCACCTGTGTGTGTTTTAAGCTGCTTTTAAGTGTAGGATTAGTATTTTAATTATTGGCTTCCAGCCATCCACTCAATTTTGTGACTGCTGTGACTATTTTTTCTTTCTAGTTTAACCAGTTTCGTTTTTTCTTTCCGCCAGCTACTAGAAAATAATCTAACCTGGTATTTACCAAACATAGCCTCATGCTAAAACCACAAGGTATAAATTCTTTTCATGTAAAGGCTGTAAACTGGTTAACTTTTAATTCATTAAATTCTAATTGGTTAAATTTTATTCACATATATACATTTTGCCAAGGTTAATAGCAGTTTGGTTTATTGCTCGTTTGTTCATTTCAACATTCATAGTATATTTTAAAAATGATCTTTTAATTGTATTTGCTAATGCGCTATGGACTAACACATGGACCATGCACTATGGAACTCCTTATTATCAATACAGTTTACAATACTTTTTGTTTTAGTCTTTTACAAACTTCAATATTTATTCATTTAATTAGTTCACTTTTAGATATTTATTTCATTCAAATGTTTTTCATGATTAGGTATAGATATATAGATACACATATAGCATGATTTCATGATTCATGATCAATTTCCAGTACTGGGCGTTCTTTTTTTTTTTGTTTTTGTTCTTTCGGAAAAAGGTTCATCACTATATTACTTTTACGTTTGTTATTTATCTAGTGGTTAATCGGTTATGGGCAGGATGGAGGCTTGGTATACTCACGGTTGGGAATGAGCAGTCTCGTAGCGCTCGAAGGCATGCGACAGGTCGTGCTTGTTGTTCATGTAGCAATGCGTGCACAGGTCGTAGTCGAAGCACACCTTGCATTTCCAGCGCATTCCCATGATACCGTGCTTCTTGCAACTGTCGCAGATGATGTTTGAGTGGCGGACGCCTGCGGGAAGAGGCAGACCACGGTATGCATGAGGTTCAGAAACAATCAGGCTTCCTCCCAATACACAGAGGGCAACTGATCTCTGGTAATCCTGCACTGGCATCACTAGAGCACGATTATGACAAATCAGACGACCAAAGCCTGACCTAATTTTGTGGCAACCGCTTACGCTATACTCAGAAGTGCTCTGTTCTGATTAGCTGCTTTAATACAGTGATTCTGAGACGGTAGATGATATATCATGCTCCTGAACTGATGGTCAAAGCAGAAGTCTGGATAAAAACCTGCAAATATTGGCAAAGTGATGTCATGAAGAAAGCGCCAATAAAATGAAAGAAATACAGTACGGAAATACTTTTCCTGTCATTAGCTAGTCAGAAAACAAAGCTGATGAATGAAGATGGTGTCATAAACCAGCCGTTTCAAATGTTAAGCACTGAAAGCATGATCAAAATCTACAAGGAGCCACAGAAGCACAAGTGCTGCAGGGAGTAGTGCTTAAGAGATGACATAAGTGAAAACTGAGCTCACAGTTCTGCGTTCGTTTTAAAGCAAAAGATAATAAGCATATTGAGCTGGTTCCTGTTACTACGTGCACTGCTCTTCATGTTCTGGCTTTTTCTTTCACATACTCTTCTGCTCCATTACTCTGAATCGTTCAATAACAAAGAACGCTGCGTTTAATGGTACGGGAATAAGGTATCTTAGCCTAGTGATGAGCATTTGTGTGGCTAAAAATACAGCCAGGGCATCTGTGTGTGGCTAAACAGCTGAAAGTGTGTGTGTGTGTGTGTATAAGAGAGAGAGGGTGAGACAGGCGGGCAGACAGACAACGACTTTGCAGCTAGAGGAAACCGTATGTACGGCATGCGCCTGCCACATTATATAGACCTGCACCACTGGAGGGAGTGAGAGAATTTTTAAATATTCACATACGCCACTCTAGGTCCTGTTTTAAGTCTGCTCTTTACAACCTGGTTTGGATGGAATGTTGCTGATGGTTCGGATCAATCCAGGCTGTATCCTGACCAGAGTTTAGACTTTCTACATTTCAACGTCTAGTACTAATCTGGGTTAGCCGGATTAAAATCAGATCAGGGCATCATTCGGATTCGAGTGGGACATTTTACTGTTCCACCAATCAGGTGCTTGCAAACTCGACCTTCAGATCATCAGCGACCTTCGGTGTAGCTCTTAATGACCAGATTGCAGAACTGTGATGGCTTCTTAAAACCATAAACTAGGACTACTTACAACTAGAATCCAGGAAGTTCATCATTTTAGAGTGTGGCTGTGGGAATTCTCCCATTTAGCAACATGAGCATTAGCTGGGTCAAGCGCTGTTGATATTGTTGCATTTTTAAAAAACTTTAAAAAAAAATGTATCATTCAGTTGCGCGTGTTAACGCAGATTAGTCAGTACGCTGATAACGCCTAAACTGGCTGTCCAAAATAGCAATTGGTCCCACTGACACTTACCGATCTGTGCGTTGTCATACAGCAGTAGGTCATAAGCCCCCTGGTAGCCGGTGCGGTAGTTGGTGCGAGTGCCGCTGTCCCACTGAACCACCACAGTCTTGTCCGGTGTGCTGGTGCTGCCCTGACGACCCACTTCCACTACTGTGCCCACATGGCCTTCGCCATCATCCTGGTTGGCCCACTTCCAGTCAACACTGCGCACCACACGCATACCCACCTCCATGGCGCCGCGGGCAGGTGGGCTAGCACTGCCGCTTCCGGCCTCGCCGCTGCGCTTCCGGTGGGGACGCGCAAGCGGCTCAGCAGGGGGATGATGGGTGGCGGTGCCGCTGCTGGGACTGCTGGTATGCGAGCGAGCTGGTGGCAGCGGGAGGGTGCCGAGTAGGGTGCTCTCCGGAGACAGATCAGGGGTGACTAAGGATAAAACGCCAAAGACTGTTAGAAGAATGAATTAGCACATTATTCAAAGCCCTAATTGTAAACACCCCCTTGAGCTCCGCTTGTGGACCGGTTGTTGTCAGATTGCTCTCTATGACCTGGTAGGCTTTTGGTCCACTAACACATTTGTCGTTAATCCTAAAGTCAAGACTGTAAAAAGCTGAAAATCACTTAGGTTCTCTTACAAATACATACAATACAGTAAAATGACTTACAGTAATAACCCAAACCAGATAAATTGTGACCTAATTATGTCTCCAAATTATTGCATCGGTGTTACAGTAAACATGAACACTGACATTTCCTGAATGTCTCCGTCACTGTCGTTCAACCGGGAACTTGACTGACATATTAAGTGGCAGATAACAGTGACGGCTATTAGAGGTGTCGGAATGTATTGCTACCGTAAACAATCCCGTTGCTAAAGCACTGACGTTCTCTTCAAATATTCAATATAAAAATCACACAAATAAATGGGACACTGAATATATTCTAAGGCGCTAGGTGTGAATGACTGGCTTTGAGAATTGCACATCATTTTCCTAGTTGGTTGGGGTGGGGTGGGGGGTGACCAAATGCTTGTTATGCAGTAGTTTTTGGGCAGTGGATGTAACCGATATAAAAAAAACCATGAAAGAGACAAACTGCATTATAAAGCGGAGGAAAGTGGGTATGAGATAGAAGAGACCGGCTACAGAGGAAGTTGGAAAAAAACAGACCGCAGTGGGTGGTGGAAGGACGTGGGAGTTAGTGGAAGGTGGTGTGGCTTCCTTTTTAACAATGAGGAGCTGGTCAATCAGAGACACTATTCTTATATTTAAACCTCAGTCAGGTGGCACTTCAATTACCGTCTTAAGGTGTGCTTAAAAAATGTGCACAGTCTGGTTTAAGAATCTTGTACGTCCTGACCACACGCCTATTTCTGTAAATCAATGGTTCAAAAAAAGTGAACATGACATGATGGATAGACATCAAAAACTAAAACTGGGCCAATTATGTGTGTATGTATGGTTGCGTCGTTTTTAACTAATCCCTCACTAGTTCTACTTTGTTTATCTGAAGAATATGCAAATCATTGGAAATTCCTGCAGGTACACGGTGGCTCAGATTTTCTACCCGACATCACTCAGCTGATCACTGGTGGGTGATCCGATCTTTATTGTACCGCTGACTGCCAAGGTTTCACCAGGACCATGCTTACATAACGTATAAAAAACACCCAATCAGAAGTCTTGGTAGGTCCCATTTCATAGGGAACTGCATGTGTTAAAACGTTTGAAGTGTACAAGTCTGTACTAATTCAACAAGTCCCCAAACTATTTTTTGGAGCAAACAGCCGTAAATTTACCCAGCACTCAGAACGTCAACCGCACAGAATGTTTTCATTTCATAAGTATTATTTAGTTATACTGTGCTACAAAAAACAAATGACTTACTCATTGGCACTGGCTTACCAGTCTAGTGGGAAGTGTAAATTTGCCTGGCATAGAAGAGATGGTGAGAATTGAACACGATGATTATTTTGACATGTTCAAATAAATTCTAATCTATGCCGGGGTTTGTGTGTGTGATGTGACCCAACGTGAAGCAGAGGATTCTGGTTTATACCAGTTCATAAATCTAAAGCGTAGGTTTTGTTACTGAGGACTGCAGTATGTGGATGAGGGGGTGAGATTACAAATACAAATAAATAATTGTATAAATGAATACCTTTTAGCCTTATGGTAAATTAGGGTTAGGGTCTCAAATGGCGTCACGCTAAATCATATAAACTCCAGAGATTCAGGTGTGCATGGCCCGACTTGGATATTTCACTAAAGATAAATTGTTCTGTTCTAGTGTTTTTCTGTTACATCATTTTAGATTTGCATAAGATTTGCATATTGTCCAAAGTGCCTATGGCATGAACACAGTTCAGCGGTGATCAGAAATCATTTTCAGGGTTTTAAGAAAAGGGAAGTGGTTTTAGTTCACAAAAAAATAGGAAGTAGGGCTCGTGGGAAAATTCACTACGGTTAGCACCTCAAGGCTAAGAAAATAAATCCCTATTCTTTTCCATGCTGAATGACAATATTTAGGTTATTTTATACACCGCACTGAGCTGTTTCTCTCAAATGTTTCTGACATTATGATTATTGTATCAGCCATGTCCCAAACCTTACATTACCAATATTTACTAAACCAGAAGATCTGGAAAACTGTAAGCAGAACAGACCACAAGAGAGTGGCTACATGAAATGTTTACAAATCAAAGGTCAATCATAAAAGGAAAACTGTTTAGTGTTTAGTACTACATACTGGTCTGTAATACTACAAGCGTATACAATATGAAACCCAATGCTAGCTTGTGTAACTGGAAAAGGTTTTTTTTTTATTGCGTTATTATGCTAGTGCCGCGTGTCAGAATAGTGCAAAAGACTAAAATAGCATTTGCACTTCATTTAAATGTGGCTGGTTCGAGTATTTGAAAATACTGGCAAACAAATCTAGCATTATAGTCAACACACTATACACCAATCAAGCTGGATCTGCTGATAAACTTCTTGGTGCCAGATACCACAACACACCTTAAGGGGTCTAGTGGAGTCAATGCCTCAACGGATCAGGGCTGTTTTGGAAGCAAAAGGGGGACCAGCACAATATTAGGAAGGTGGTCATAATGTTATACCTGACCACTATAACATATATACAAACTATAAACAGGGCCAACAATAAACAAACTGTAAACATCTTTTGCAATATGGTTTAGAAAGTGGTCAAGGATGCATATGGCCATAATCACATTCGTAGTGTAAATGCAAAAGTCTTTTACTGGATCTCGGACACATCAAGACCATGTAAAACTAATTGCACAATAAACTATTTATCGAAAGCAGAGACCGAGACGAATGCAGCTGCTTTTGACCACACGGAAACAATGTATTAAATCGGATTCGTTTCGATTCCCATAGAGGCGCGCATTAATAACCCCAGGTGTGAACGGCTATGCATCTCTGCTGTCCACTTGTGTTCTGAATACCCAGGATGCCTTTTAATGCCAGGTGTAAATGGGGCCTAAGGATCACAGCTTGATCCAGCATGACAATGCCTTTGTGCACAAAGCAGAGTCCCATAAAGAGCTGGAGTGGAAGAACTTGAGTAGCTTGCACATAGCCCTGATCCCAACCCCACTGAACACCTTTGTGACAAACCGGAAGGCACTTCTATTTCTAAAAATGCAATCTCGGAGAATTACCTAAGCAAGGGCAAAAAGGGGTGATGGTGGCTCAGTGGGTAAGGCTCTGAGTCAGTGATCAGAGGATCAGGGGTTCGAGCCCCGCTCCAGACAT
>JAOUQX010000029.1:4376695-4400666 GCA_028566295.1 Liobagrus marginatus
AAAACTGGCTGTATGTTTCCTTCTCTTTGCTGGAGCCATGCTGGTGCCCGGTCTATCAGCCATTTCTGAAATCTGTCGGGTATTACGGTGTCACAGCATCTGCGTGTGCATGAGCATGAGGCTGTGACATCATCAGCCTGCGCCGCTTCATTCAGCAACGTGGCGGCGTGCACTGTATACACAGCAATACTGCTGTACCGTTAATTTTTGCACCTGGTAAATTCTGGACCCGGCGCATAAGTCGACCCCCCCATTTTGATATTAATATTTGGGTGTAGAAAGTCGACTTATACGCCGGTTAATCACAGACCTCATTTTAGACATTTAACCAAAAAACTCATTCAAAAAAATGGATAAATAAATAAAACCCTACTGACATCAGGATGATGGGAATCGGATGTGCAAGCTTAACATATTTGAGGTTTAAGACTCATTCCTGCAGCCTTCTATAGCCCCTCCCCCCAACACCCCACAGACGTCTGATGATATTCACCACATACCCAAACTGAAATGTACACAACAGAAATCGCACAACTGAGCTACAGGTGAACTGAAATGAGAAAAGGATGGCATATTTATTCGAGAAAAGCAAGTAGAAAACATACTTCAATGCCGCTAGAGCTTCAGCGCTTGACTGGTTTGTAAGAATCAGCAGCAGATGCTGTCTCCAGGGTCATACTGTACTACTAACATCACTGGAACACATGTTATTTGTTACCGCTGCCTAATGATCAGGTTCTCATCACGATGGTCATGAGCATGTTACCACCGATTGTATGAAAACAAAAATCTCATCTTTCTATTGGAATATTGTCGTTCTGACTGCACTTCACTTAGTCAGCCCCTTTCCCTCCCTGATATCTACTGGCGATGAGTCAGCACACCGGTCAGGAAGTGGCTGACCTACTGAAGTGCTGTCAGGACGACAGTCTGTCCTTAAAGGTTAATAAAACAAAATGGACAGGATTGTTGATCGACAGAGGAGAAGTAGGAGGACGAATCAGCGTCCAGCATTACACATTAGTCTTCACTGTTGGCCTTGACCTCATCATCGCTTCACAGAGTGTCCTTCTTTGGACCACTACTAGTACTTCTTTGGTATTGATAGATACTTTAATAAACAGGCTACACTTGCTACTTAATGTAACGACATCACCAATAATTTTTGTTTGTTTTAATATCCAACAATTTACACGTACACTTAGTCTCATATACGTTCTTATTTGTCTTGCCCCATTTTTAAAGCGTGTTGCTGATGTTCTGTTTGAATTAGGTCACAGGTTGCTGGGAGGAGCTGAAGAGTAAGAATACCACGGTATTGTGTGACTGTCTCAATTCAGGGCATTCATATCTCGAATGAATAGGCAGCAAGCATAAATGGTAATAATTTCAAATCAATAACCGGTGCTATAATCAGAAAGGCACAGATAGAATGGAAGGTAGAATGCCGACGAGTTTACTGCAGCACGCCAAACAATGAAGGTATGCTTTGGTACAGTACTGCCAACATCTGCATTCTTTCCAAGGTGACTTACTTATGTCATAGCACAGTGTTTCAGTGCAATTTGAAGACTGTAAACAATTACAACAAAGACTAATAGGTTAGAGCAAAATACCACCAGCAATTACATATACTATGGGGCGCAGTGGAAAAGGAACTTGCATAACAGTGCTATTCTTAATTTAGGCCTTGGAATCAGCAATTATATTTGAAATGTAATACTTGGAAGGGAAAACAGCGTATTTATAGAAAATTACTAAGCTGAATGTGAAAAAGTCCTCCAATTTGTTATTATGCAAAACTACATTTGCACATGCAGTAATTTTTAGACCTAGGTAAAGCCACCAGTAAGCGTTCCTACTACTAGTCACCTACTACTGGAACTCGCTGCACGAAATCGCTCCATATTTGCATCAAGTGAAAATTTGTCAGACAACTGGACGCGCCCTCAGCTAGTCGCCAACGTTGGTGGTGGCCACGTCAGTGGCTCTTGGAAATGAATACTTTCCAGATTAAAATTTTGCTCAACATGCTAAACATTTTGCTAAACATGTTACTCAGTGTGTGCACTAATGCACATTTTATTTGACATTTTTATTTAAAAAAAAATTTTTTTGGAGTGACTTTGTTCCTACTTGTTTTGAGTCTTCAAAACAAATATTTTTTCAATAATGTATACTGCTTTGTTTCAACATACTTGTCTCTGTTAGTAATAAAACTACTTAAAATTTAAAAACCCAACAATCACAAAATGCCAGTTTAAAGATCACTATATAGGAATATTATACAATATACATCAAAACCAGATACTGGCTCTAATCCTTGACCAAGAGTTAAATAGCACAAAATGAAATAGCAGTACAGGAACTAAAAGAATGCTTGTTATTACTGGGCAATGCAGTACCAAACTGACCTTATTCAAACTCCTCCCACTTCAGTACAGCGACAAACTAATGCAGGTGTTCACGCCCCCTATACCCCCACCCCACGGTTCCTTCCTCAGTCGTACCACCCGATAGCGTTCGTTGATGCCAGTTTATTCATGCTTGTTCACACTAGAGGGATAAAACCACTCGTCTAGTTGAAACAGATGGATAAACATGCCTCTGTGGGGATGTCGAGGAGGCCATCCAAACAGCATCTCCCAGCATGCTTTAAACAGGAACCTGCCTAAAGATGCATGCTCGAAAGAGGAAGTAAAAACTCCGGCAAGCTTTAAAAAAAATGTTTACATTAACAATGCATTAACACAATAGTAGTGTACGTGTGTAAATAACACTTTTTCTTTACGTTAGTCAGACTGAATAACTTAAAGGGACCCTCAGATACAAAACCATTCTGAACACGTCTTCTAGGCCTACGCAGAGCCATTTAGCGATATCGCTTGAGAACACATTGTTTACACAGCTGATGAAGTCTGCAACATTTGTTTGTCTACAAGCTTTGTGATAGCCAACACTACATATACATATACCAAGAGCTTGTCTTTAAGCTACAGTCAAATTCAGTGTTAAATTACCTCAAGTTTAATACTATCTACACTAAATAAATTCAGTGGTTATAGGATTTCTCATCGGACCATGCCAAGCTGACACTGCTGGGCCCCTGAGCAAGGCCCTTAAACCTCAACTGCTCAGTTGAATAAATAAGCTGACAAATTCTGTAAATGAAAATGGACACAGAAAGTTCATTCAACAATCTCGATGTTAATTCCACACGAGGGATCGTGCTGTGTTGTTAATCTGCTATGTAAGACTCTCTGTGCTATGTTAACAAGTAAGCTAAAACACAGGTTTCTTAGCTACAGGGATGAAACCTTGCAGCACTGTGTTTGTTGGTGAGTTTATATGCTTCCCGTGGTGCTTTAAGCAGCTCTGGTACTGATGGTATCAACCTAGCTGGCTAAATTTAGTTATCAAAAAAAAAAAGTCTGGGTGCTTATACTGTGTATTTTTTAATTTGTTTGTGATTATCTCTTAACCTGCCTTTGACCCTAACCGGCTGTCAGGCAGAAATGCTGGACTTAATCCCAATCATAATAGTCGTAATCGTAATAGTCCTTAGATTTGTGACCCAAATTTAATACTGATGTTCCAATCATTTCTTTTCAAAAATGTAACAAACAAGATCTGGATAGAACAGATCACAGTTACATAGGACTTGTTTTTAATTTGGTTTGAACTTGCTAAATGTTGAATAAATTCAGGAACTTCAGAAGATATGAATTGTTTATTGTAAATCATATCTAAATCGTAATGTACTACTTAATCAGGTACTTCCTATTAAGCCAGGGGTGTCAAACTCAGTTCCTGGAGGGCCGCAGGGTCAACCCTAAATTAAACGCACCTGATTCAGCTAACGAAGTCCTTCAGGCTTATTTGAAAATTGCATGTTGTGTAATGGAACAGGGTTGGAACGAAACTGTGTAGGGCTGCGGCTCTCCAGGAACGGAGTTTGACACCCCTGTATTAAGCAGTTAGCATTGGCATCGTCTAAGGTTAGCTTACCGCAATTAGTTAAACTGTTAACAAATAGTTATGTTGGGCATGCACTAAAAGCATGTCACAAAAAGAAATGGTTCGAATAGAATGTACAAATATGTTTATTATTTATTACTTCACCTGTTTCCTTGATGTGTATTTATTAATAGACATGGGGTATTTATTGACATTTACGATCTTTGTATGTATGTATGTAGGATTTGATTGAATTCTTTTTGAAAATGTGTGGCCTGTAAATTTGACTACAAACTAAAGAGAAAAAAAACAGCTGCAAATCTGTTCTACTATGCCATACACCATAGTAAAAAAAAAAAAAAAAAAATTCTTGACATTTTTTATTTTATTTTACAATCCTGTTTTGTCCGTTTCCGAAGCTCAAAACACTTCCCTAAACACACTTTCTACAATATCTTAGGTTTCATTTGGATATTTTCTACTGTGCTAATGTTTACACTCATGCATATTAAGTAGCACTGACATATCTTGGAAATAGTGCAAGATGATATTTTTGTAATAAACGCCCACGTCTGTTCTAAACTGTGGCTTTGAAAAGGTCAAGGCTCCTCTGACGACTCAGCGCGTGACCCAGCAAACTGGAAGACGCTATGACAGGAACTTCTGCTTCCTTCGGCTCAGTGTAGTCTAGACTGCGTTTAAACACCATTCAAACGAGTTCCTGAGTTGGGGACCGTATTAAAGAGTGCTGTAACTGAAGGTAAAGTGGGGGCAAAAAATACATTTGGAACCTTAAGTATAAAAGTGGTGTACATAAGAGGCGAGCAGCAGCGTTGGGGAATTAGAGAACACTGGCATTATTGAGAAAAAAAAAAAAAAAAGAACAGAAAATAAAAAGAAAACAACGCCATTTTAACTTGTGCGACACAAATATACAATACCTCATTCTGTTTGAAGAACAAAATACAGGAGCCAACAAACAAAAAGGAAATCTATCAAGTATTGTAAGTCGACGTTATAAACCTATCCTGAACAAGAAATTTTATTTCAATTACTCATTTTAATTAACCATCTAATTTATCTACCTTGCGCACATTTCGTTGAAGAAAAAAAAAAAAAACCAAAAAAAAAACAAGTACAGTGATGCTCAGAGATTAAACAGCTTCCTAATCGTGGTGACCAATTAATAAATTCCAGGGTCATTTTACAGAGCACAATTTCTGAAGACTGCGCAAGTGAAAATGATTTATTACAGGGTTTTTGTTAGGCACATAAGGTGACCTGCAATTTACAGAGGGGAAATCAATAATCAGCCAGGATAAACAACGCACCTCAGTATCAGAGCTCTTTCTCAACTCTCCAGGACCATTAAAAAAAAAAGAAAGTAAAAATTAGGATAAAAATCCGCGAGAAAAATGGCATGGCATAACATATCCCTTTATGTAAAAATAAAACTTATTTGTCCAGCAGGATTTCAAGAAATGTCGACAAAGGCCAACTGAAGAAAGAACAATTACAATCAATAAAATAGCAACTCACCATTATTGATGACTATTAGAACAGTAATAATAATAATAATAGCAGCAATTATCGGGATCACACCCAATTTGTAGTCTTTGTAGTAATAAATTTACATAAAACACACCTAGAAACCAATATTTCTCTCGCTTCTGATTCTTTGGCTCATGTCGATTCATATTCATCATATAATCAAGAAATCTAAAGAGACCACTTTTATGATATTAGACCAAAATATACAAGAGGGATATAATTAATCATAACAAATTATTACAATGTGCACAAGCACAAATTCAAATAAAAGACTTTATTCATTTTAACACCAGTAATTGGCGATTGGACTAGTGATAATCAACAAATCACACGATGAGGCTTTCACACCAATCTGGCAACACAGAGATCGCGCTTGACCTGGGGTGTTAACCGTTTTGTTTTGCAAGGGAAGTTGGAAAAAAAAAAAGCAACTATGATAAGTTTATGCGCACGGCTGCCCCGTGTTTTAGTAACATTATTAATCAGACATGTAACGCGCTATCAGCGATATTTATACAAGGAATTACGGAATTAATATTTTCAGATTTAATGAAGGTAAGATGCATTTATTTCATTTGAGAAACGCGCGGGATGGACATGTGTGTATAAACAAGAAATCTAAGGAGATCAAATTAGACCAGAATATACAAACATTTCGTCGCTAATTAATCATATAAAATATTACATTGTGCACTAGCGCAGATTAGCTAAAAGTTAACTTAAACAATAAAGTTAACAGTAAACTAAAAGTTGCTCCATGCAGACAGTAACCTGTGCCTTGTGCTTTAGCTCCGTTTGCTTGGTGACAATGAAACATGAAATTCCATGCATTACACACACGCAAACTCTCTACCTCAATCTTTCTTCACGAATTCTGGACATCTGTCCACTTCCTAGAACCCCGGTTATGTGTATAATTCCACTCTGACACCTCATTATGAGCTGCACTCTTGTTTTCTTTCATATTTAAATGACCAGTGAGCTTTTTCCGCGCCGTTTATGTTGCCGCTGGACAATCTGCTGCACGTGGCGTTTTAACAACCTGCTGCAGTAAAAGCGCCTAAACTTTAATAAAAAGCAGCTCTAGGCAGAATAGCACCCAAGCTCATTCGTTTACAATCTTTTACTAGTGCTGCGTCGTCATTTGTTCTCATAAAAATAATTTTTATAAGATTTTGAAACCTGCGTGAAGTTAACATAACAGCCATCTTGTCCGAGTGCCCGAGGTGGGGGCGGGGCTCCCCTCGGCACGCGCTGAAAATGAGTGTGTAAAAAAGAAATATAAAGAGACCGCATTTATGATATTAAACCAAAATTAATTAGTGATCTAAAGTACTATAATTACACGCACTAATACAAGGGAGAAACTTCTTTATTAGGGACGGAACTGAAGCTACGTGCATTTTTTCTGTAGCTCGCTGGATTAAGTTGCCATGGTGATGCTGCGATGGCATAGTGGAGCTTAACAGTGACGTATGCCGTAGTGACGTATGCAGTACATAAAATTTCCTAATACTAACTAATACTACCTAACTAATCATTTTTTACTTTTAGGTCCTAGAAACTCAAAGTTGGTATGGTATCATATCATAGTGTGATCTCCTGGCATTTTCACAACCTTTTACTGGACATTTCTATGCGCTGCCATAGACAGCATTGTTAAGAGGAATAACAAAAATAATAAGAAATCGTACGATTATAATAGGGGTCCAGCCCCTAATAATAATAGTAACAATAATAATAATACTAATAATTACTATTGTTATTATAGTTTTTTTTCCTCTACTGTCTCATACCAACCAAACAGTTACTATACCCCAAAGAATGAAAATGACTTACACCACATGAACTCTAAATCCAAGCTCTGGTCTGAGCATCTTCTAAGATTTAAATTCCTGTTAGACATTCTGCTCTTCGATTACTCTCCGTGTGGCGTGTTAGCCTGTGGAGTTCATCCATAACAGCTTGGTTTCCTGAACTTTGCTCTCAGGTCAGAGACCAACACTGTGCGCTGTTGGACCGACTCAAAAACAGGACAAACTTTTAGTAAGCTGTCAAAAAGCCACCCGAGTCATCTTAAGATTCTATTCTATTCAGCTATAGCACACGGGTTTCCGGTTTAAGATGCTCTGCCTGGTGCTCACGGTCAATCTAAATTGTCGGCTTTTCTGGCGATGAGCTTTAGAATCATGTGAATGTAACGTCTCCAGGTATACTATGACCAGCGCAAGAGACAGTACAGGCTAATCAATCATACGCTGAAAAAGTTCATTGTACTCGGTACAGATAGCGTTAAGTAAACATAGGATAAGGACTGAAGAAGGACAACTTTAGAGCTCTATGTTAAAACTACTCTTGATTCTTGCTTCCCACATGTTGAACACACTGGTTTTCCTTCAACATAAACAAACATTTCTGGTTCTCTTACACTCCTTGATGGGAAGAAGAACCAGAACAAAACACATCTTTGGGTTGCATGCTGAAGGTGAATTACTCACCCAGCCGGCAGCGAAATGACCCACTTCCTGAAACAGCTGTAGAATTCCCAGACCGTTTTGTAACTTGACCTCCGGGTACGAGTGCCTCAGATACGAATTGTTTGCAACATATTTTCCACAACAATTGAGCGCATTCTTTCCAATTCCTTGGCTTTTATGTCAGTCACTTCATTACGGTTTACAGGGTCCTGCTAATCGCTATAGCTAGTATGCTAACAATTAAAAATCGGCCATAACAGACACCTGTTGTGGGTCGTGTGGACTGATGTGCTGGCTTTCTTAAGTGATCTATATTCCAAAACAACCAACGATATACAATTTTGGAACTTGAACTGTGGCTGCTTGGGGTAGCCGGCCGCTTTGTCTTTCTCCTTTCTTGGTTTACATTTACAGAGTGACTTATGCCTAGTCCACACGTACACGGGTATTTTTATAATTGGAGTTTTCCCTCCTTCGTTTTCTAAAAAAAATTATTCTGTCCACTCAAGCACGGTTATTAAAAAAAAAGTCTGTCCACATGAAAATGCCAAAAACTCTATGAAGCGCTGTTAAGAGCTATGTTGGCCAATCAGAAGCCTGAAAAAGCTTATTTAGCGGTTAGGCTAGGCTAACAACATGATGCACCGGGGAAAAAGAGAGGCATATTTGTGGACTTTTGACATAAGCAGTGACCTGTGTAGTATTGCATTCTGACGCCTGTGTTATGCAGTGTAAAGGGAGAGCGGTGCATGTATCCGCGTATATGTTATTAGCCCTGTTAGCACAGTTATTAGGAGCAAGATTTTGGCTACGTCCACTATTGCACTCGTTACATGGAAAACAAATGCGACAACGGCGCATAATCTAAAGTCAAATCAGCACGCTTGCCGACTTCACAGGCCAAGATGTCCAGTTTCACTGGCCACATGGCAATCGGTGTTGATAAAAATCTCCGCCCTGGCCCAAGTTTTCAAAAATGTTCGCTTTCACCCGATACTGCGTTTGCGTGTGGAAGAACGGCCAAACCGTGTAGAAAATGCTGCGGTTTTGAAAATACCCGTGTTTGTGTCAACAGGGTCTTACATTTATCTCAAATGAGATCAAACTGAGAAGCTGAGGGTTAAGGGCCTTGCTCAGGGGCCCAGAAGTGGCAGCTTGGTGCTGCTGGGAATCGAACCCAGAATGCTCTGATCCAACAACTTAACCTCTGCACTAAACTTTATCATTTTATGAACTGTTGCATTATCCAATGAGATAAATATCCTGTAACTGTTACCAAGACTCAAGGCTGAGAGGAAAATTAATTCGGAGAGTCAGTTAATTATCTCTAAAATACGGTTTAAGAGATGGTTTTGCCTTTTTTTTTTTTTTTTACCCTTTCTCTTTTCAAAAGGTCACTATTCAGACCATCGGAGGTCAAACCAGAACAAAAACAGGAACTAAACCTATGGAGCATGACCAAATCCAAGGGACTGTCTGTTTGTCTTAAAACGTAGCTCTACTGTACTTCATTGCGAGCAATAGAAATAAAGTGTGTGGTTATGTGGTCCAGGAGAGAGAATGGCATTAAAATGTTCATCGTTTGCTATTCAAACCTCCCATGAAGCTTGATGCACTTACGAAGCTTGATGGGCTTAAACCTCACTCACTTCAGAGGCTCTCTCACACACACACACACACACACACACATAGCTACAACTAGATTAAACTAAAGGATTCAAGTTAATAACCATCTAAATACCGTACACACGCACAAAGCTCCTTATTGTTCCAGAAAGAAATTCTTATTTATTTATTTTTTAACTTTGGTCCGGTGTGTAGATTTGAATTAGGGTTAATAAAGTTCTAGCCAGGACAAATCTATGGAGCTTACGAAATTATTCCAACGGGTCAGAGTTCCCAAAGGTCAGATTTAGCAGGGTGATTAGAACTTATCTCCTCATCATACCGCTAACGAGAGCTACTGCGAATTAGCACTGACGATGACGACAATGTAGTCATGTGCGCGCACACACACACACACACCTGCTCACACAGCCAAATATTTTGGAGGCAACCCACACGCACGCACGCACCACTTCTCTTGGGTGTGTTTAACATTACAATTTGTTTTAAACAGGACAAACACAGAACATCAGTATAATGCAGAAGGCTTTGATGGCACCGTGGCAGCTTGCCGAGTTAGAGATCGAAACTACACATTTCTCCCGAGCGTCTTACAAAGGCCCGTGCCACGGCTGGAGTCATCAACTCTGCAGGCTAGAACCAACTAGCACAACGTAGGCTTAGTGATTACGGACAAGATGATCAGCGATATTAATCATCATTGCTACGTCCTCACCAAGGCTTTTCTGAGTGCGTTGTTGTCTTTGCCAGTATTATAAAGGGGGAAAAAACCAACAACAACAAGCGTCTTATCAGCACGGATTAAGCAGGAAGGCACAGCGAAAGCAAATGCAGAGCTTTCAGCTGATACCATAGCTCTCCTGTCTACCGCTCTATGCACTTGGCTATTTCCAGCACTGTCTTACACCAGTCCCCCACCACACACACACACACACACAGTAATGTATTCAAGTTGGTGAATGTATGCATGTACTGTACATATGCATTATGTATTGGTGCATGATTATGCAAGTTATAAAACACTGGTCATATAAAGGAGACGGAAAAGTTTGGGCTGTGGCCTCAATTGGCTCGAAGAGAAACAGCTGTAAAGAGCAGGGATTTCAAACAAGGATCTGCTATTGAGATCTGTATCTCACATCTAAATACCATAAGAGCACACAGCTCACAGCTGAAAAGAAGTGCATGTATGTGTGGTGGCGTGCTTACTCTAGCAAAAATATAAATTGGCTAGCCATAGCTTTGGGAAATATGGATTCTAGGCTTGTATAACTTAAAAAAAACAACAAAGTTTTGAATCCCAACAAACGATTTACTTACCCACAGCTGTGGGCTGTAGAATAATATCCGGTGCGCAGCCAGGAACTGCTCGCCGGCAGTGGCAACCTTGTAAATGTTTACGATGGTTCCGCATTCAACAATGCAAAACACACACATTTGATTTGAACGCGTACTCGCCCTCAATGTTAAACTGTGAAACTCCTATAAAACATTACAGGTTGTCAGCTCCGGTAATCATACGATATATTCAAAGTAAACATGCCTGGTTATGGCAGTGTAATAACGCTTCGAAATTTGAACATATAATTGCAGAAGCTTAATGAATGTCTGCATCATGAATACGTTTTCATCTTCACAGAACAGACAAGTTTACAACCGTGAACACAGTTGCCGAAACAGTAGCACAAGCAACAAAATGTAAAGGCGTGTCGGTATTTAGATTCTTGACAGTCTCTTAGTCATGAAATCAAAATGTTTCACACACCCAGTGGCCATAGTCATAACTATCGGAACAATTAAAAAGGTGCAGTCAATATTTTTGGTTACAAAAAATAAATACATTTTTAAAGTTATTATTTGCTTACAGCAACTGACAATAAAATATGTCCATTACTATAACCGAAATAATAACAATAAAAAATATAGCTGCAAGCAGAAATGATCAGGCTCAAGCCATGTAGTAATAAAAGATTTGCATAAAACACTCCTAGAAACTAATATATCTCTCGCTTCTGATTCTTTGGCTCATGTTCGGTTCGTATACATCATATGATAAAGAAATCTAAAGAGACCATGTTTATGATATTAGACCAACACATAATGCACATTGTATTACATTGTGCACCCTCTAGAATTTAAGAACCAGCAGCATCACCATTCAAAAATACCGTTATATATTGTAATGACAAAGTAGAGCTGGCAATAGAAAAGATGCCGCAATATACAGTGTAAAAGTACAACTTCAGCACGTCTGTTAGTAAATTTAAAATATCACTTGATTAATGTGCAAAGTCTGAGAGTCCACTTCCAGGATGTGCTGCAAATACAGTTCTAATGAATGCTGATTGTATTTGTTTAACAGAAACATGGCTAAATGTTGATGAACAAAATCAAGATGTTCAAATACTAGGATTTGTGCTTTAATGCTAGAATTAAGTGCTATGATAAAGTATGTTTGACATAAATACTATCTTTACTATGTGTAGTAATTAAACTAAAACACAAGCGCAAATCTATTGTGTATGAGGTGCGCGCTCTGCGGGAATTACAAACTGGCAATTTCTTAAGCCACCTCAACGCGATGGTCCATTCACGTGCACACAGAAGCACGAAATGAAATAAATAAAAGAAATTAATGAAATATTTGTCATACCGTTTGTTTGTACCTTTATCGCGATATCAGCAACATTTCTATACAAAATTAACCCTTTCAGAAGTAACGAAAGTGCTAAACTAAAGTTCTGAGATCAGCTATAAAGCTGGACCCATAACATGCGGTGTTTACTGTTTGTGGCATTGCGTCACTATGACCCCAATGTAACGTTGCGGTTTGATTTGAATATTTCCAGTCTTTTATATTAAATAACTTTTGACTCATAGGTCCTAGAAACCTCAGTCGGTATGGTATCATATCATATTGTGTTCTCTTGGCATGCCAAATTTCATAACTTTTAGCATGGAACAAAATGGACTTCGCATAGAACATAAGTCTGGAAGAATAAAATGATTACATAATATATCGTACGATTACAGTAGGGGTCTCGCCCCGGCGATGTCAAGCCCAATTTGTAATCTTTGTAGTAATAAAAGATTTACATAAAACACACCTAGAAACTAATATTTCTCTCACTTCTGATTCTTTGGCTCATGTTGATTCATATTCATCATATAATCAAGAAATCTAAAGAGACCACATTTATGATATTAGACCAAAATATACAAAAAGGTTTATAATTAATCATAAATTATTACATTGTGCATGAGCACAGAGCAGCTAAATTAAAAGCTGATTTACTTCCTGTTTCTTTTGTTAGAGTTCATTCCATGGTTCAGCGCGCTTCCGTGTGTGTCAAGTTGCTGTGGTGACGCTGCGATGGTATAGTGGACCTTAATAGTGACGTATGCCTTTACTACATTTCCAAATGTTTTCCGAATCAGTGATCACCAACTGCGCTACAATTCAACTTGAAATAATATTCATTCTATTTTTACCATGTGTCGTAAATAAACTAAAACACAAGCGCAGATTTATTGTATATGAGGCGCACGCTCCGCCGAATTCACACACATGCTTGGTTTACTTTTCAGAATTAATGAATAGTATGTGAATTTCTTTGCTGCCCAGCGTGAGGGAGCTAAGGTGGCGTTTACTTTTTTATTCGTTGCTATGACCGCAATGTGACGAAGCGGTTTTAATTCAATATTTACAATCTTTTATATTACATAACTTTTGACTCGTAGGTCCTAGAAACTTCAAAGTCGGTATGGTATCATCTCATATTGCGTTCTCTTTGCGTGCCAAATTTCACAACCTTTTACTGAGAACAAATGGGGCCTGACATAGAAACTCATTCTGGAAGAATAAAAACTATTACAATATATATCGTACGATTACAACAGGGGTCCGCCCCTGCGGGGCTTGAGCGCTAATAAACCGAGAATCCATCCAGTTAGGATCTATCTGCCGGTCATTCATTTTGGTTCTAAATTTAATAAGTTTTGAAGTACAGGTGGATTTATTTTATGAGCTTGTCCACAGGGGGGGAACACTGAAGTTGCACGTACATTTAGAAAGTGAAAATATTCCATACAGATGCGTAGGTACAGCTACATGTCACTTTCTAACACATAGTAACTGCGAGCAGGATCCACTGACCTCATAACTCTACAGTATTCCAAGTTCACGAACACACACACACGAACACACACACACACACACACACGAACACACACACACACACACATTAATTTTTAATGAGAGCTGCCGACTTTAAGTGACCGGAGCAACAGCGACCATTTGTGACTAGATGTGGGCGTGTCCTACAAGGTGACAAAGCTAGGAAAAGGAGAGCATGTGTTCACGGCAAAGAGCGCACACAACTTCCTTATATTGGGTTATATGATGCATGTAAATACTAGAGTATTTTAGATAAAAACGCAAATCTCATGCTAGTTACTCCACGCACAGATAAACGTTCGGACTACAGTACAGCAAACCATTTGACTTTACGCCACAGCACCGGCCGACATACCCTTATTAAAACCACTGCATGTGTAACACAGCGTCTTATGTTATTATCCCACAGCTTGTTCCTTTAATCCTCTAATCCGATTGGTCCAAAGATGCTGATGAACAGTTTTCCAAAAGCAGCGCTGACGACAGTGCTGTTAATAAGCGTGTTGTAACACATGATCATTTCGGTCCTAATGTGTAATAAGCTCGTTACCAAGAACTTATTTGCTACACGATCAACATCTTTCCAGTCAAAGTTATTGAAGAAATGTTTAATGTTTGACATGCTGAAGCGTTCTACAGGGCAACTGTTATTAACATTTGTGGAAGCAGTCTACAAAAATCAATCATCGCTTCTTTCATGCTTTTTCCAGCACAGGAAAGTAGTCAGGACAGAAAACTTTCTTGACAACAAGCTTCAAAAGAGAGAAAGCACGACATCATCATTTAATAACTTAAACAATTGTAATCTTCGACAAATCGCTGTGGTGTAAAAGAAATAAAACAAAGCGTTCAGAGAAAAACAACACACTTTAAGGTCAATATCACTATGTGTCCTAATGATAGTGGACGGTCCTAACACACAATAAATGTAGTTCCAGGTTAAACCGAACCAGATAAAAGTTCACGATGAGATTCTGAAAGCTGACAAGTCAGAAACCTAACAACATCGGAGTCAGTGACGCCGCCACAATCAAATATACGCACACCCACATCTGAACAGCGCTATAAAATCCCCTACTGGACAAACTGAGCACACTAATGAATTATCACATGCAACAGGCGGGTCAATATGATCACGCTTGCATTCCTGTAAATCATCGCAGCACAAAAAATGCTGGTTAGACGATCAGGTGATGAAGAAAGACTTGCTCGGCAACAGTTGTCAATGCGGACACTTTTGAAATCCGAGGCCTGCCAATCTGATACCGGTGTTAATTAATTAATCTAAGATCTTGTCATACAATCATATTTCCATAAACAACACCGTACAGAGTAAATGACAGCTGGTTAAAATGACCTGTCGGACTTGGAGCTGAACTACAGGCAGAATTCCATGCAACCCATAGAGTAACTAATAAAACGGACCTACATACAGTGAGAGACGACATGAGTGGGGACACCGTTCAGGCACGGCCGCTTGGCCTGTGAGAAGGATTTCACAATAAAAAAAGATCATTGTTAACTGGATGGGGTAGTGGCTGGGTGGGTAGCATTTGGACCTCCAGAATTAAGGCTTCGGTTCTTTTCTCTGCCCTGTGCGGGTGGAGTTTGTGTGTTCTCTGACTCCAACTCCGAAAGCTAGGATTAAGAAAAATAATTCCTCTGTGCTGTAATAAAGGGACTCCCCCGGTTGCTCCAGTTTCCTACTTAATTGTGTATGATTGTGCCCGGTGATAACCTGGCACAGTGTGTCCCGGGAGAGACATTAGCTTCACTATCACTCTGGGTGGAATAAGCAGCACCAAACATGGATGGAATTACAGATAGATGGGGTTTTGAACAGGCTTCAGGTTTTTAATTCGATATTATTCTTGGACATCTTTAAACGCATATAAAAAGCAGCTATATATAGTATATATATACGAAAAATCATTTGTGGTTGACAAAGAGAGGTAGTCTGCACATACTATGTAATGCACATGCGGTCTGCATGCAACCCATATGGCTCTCTTTATGCACTAATGAGAACTAACGCTACAATGTGTATATAAAAGGAATATTCAAGAATTTACTAGGACAAAAAAAAGGAATATTCAAAAATTGACTAAGAGAAAAAACAAAAGACAGCTTTTTAGATTCCTGCTGTTAATTCGGCTCCCTGGCAACACAAAACGCTATCAAGCTACATTCCTTTTATAATTAACATTTATATTAGTCATCCAATAATACTATAACGATGTGTTTATTGTTTTTCCGGATTAATATCCTTAAATGTAGAGGTACCTGTTACTAAGGAACAATAGAGTGCTGGGATTGCATTGAATTCTATACGATTTATTGACAATGCATGAAACAGAGGTATAAAAAAAAAACCACCACCAAGCCATCGCCCACCATTAATATCTCGAAAACAGGAATACAAATACTATAAGCTTACCTGTCGACAGCATTAATACTGCCGCAAAATCTTCACCTAGCCAGGTATTAAATGTATTTAAAGGCCAAGCTTTAGATAAACACCAGCGACGACCATAACGGAACAGACATGTGTGTCACCACTACAGACAGCTCTTATCTAGCAACCGCCAGCAGCCTCGGCGTCATCGGTGTCGGCGGATATCGTCCGTGAGCTCTTCGCTAACCTTCCTTGGCTTATTCTGTTTTTTTTTATTTTGTCTTTACTTCAACTCCATTCTTGCGACAACCGCGTCAAAATTCGACAGCTCTGTTCGTGCCTAGCGGAGCCGTTGAGACGGAAGTCAAAACACAGGAGGCGTGCTATGCTAACGGGGCTTCAGATTGACACTCCCACGCGCCGCGCGTCGTCATGGCACTTCTATTTTTTTCTGTCTCGTTTTTGCCCCCAAACGCCAGTGTATGTCCAGGGTTATATCAAAACGGTTAGAAAACGTTAATGAAGATTTAATGACAGAACATTTGAGTAAACCGTGGTTTCACTAACTGGCTGAATATCGTGTGTGAGCTCCTTTCAGCTGACAGCTACACGTCATCCACTTACCTTGACACTTATATACCTTCGTTCGCGATGGGTTTAGTGCGCATGCGCGGATGCTTGACTGTACATTTTGTAATCAAACGTCCTCGCCTTTATTTGTATTTATTTATGTATTTATTTTGCACATTTACAACGCGAGGTTTGTGTTTTAGAATATACTTTTTGCGAGTAATCTTCACAATATTTCTCAAAAAAACATTTTTTCAAAACCCAGAAAGTGTGAACGCATGTTGCCATAGCAGCACGTGAAGATTACTGGACGTGGTCGCGTGCACCCTCTGCAGTTCACAATACAGGTAGACAACTGCATGCGTAGTAAAAGCCCACATACACACACATTCAAACCTAGGGCGACAGAGTATAGCTAATACATAGTTCCACTGTGTATTGCAACAGCTGTATATGATGTAACGACAATAAAGCTTCTTTAACTTGAACTTGTACTACATCTGTATGTGTTTGACAGTTGAAGGAAACCAGAGAACCGGGAGGAAACCCAAACACTACACAAAAAACCTGCATACTGGTGCAAAACTGAGGTAAAAGGATGACTCATTGCAAGCTAGCCTTGAGTGCAGCCATGAGCTTGTTTAATCACACAAATAAGATTTTTTTTTATTTGATACAAATTGGATACAGTGACATTTTATTCATTCTTGTTGCTGTGGTTGTTATTATTTTTATATATTACCAATATAATAGTTACAGCAGTGTGCCTACACTCTACTCACTACAGTTTTGCTCAGCAAAGTGATCAAGTAGTGATACTACACATCTAATATTCCGCATTGGTGCATTTCTGAGTTTGATGGTGGATTGATAACAGGACTTTATCCGTGTACACTCCATGATGTTTTTCTTGAGCAATCTCAGGAAGTGTAGCAGCTGTTGGTGAAGCTGTTGACCCTTTCTCCACAGTCCCAGGTTCTATGGAGTGGGGCTGGGACTTTGTTACTCCTTAAAGTCCACACTGTTTAATGTAATGGTAGATTCTAAGCACCACCTCATCTCTTTAGGCTGATTTTAAAAAAGTAGGTGCTATAAGATGATCTTTTTTTTTCGAACTGCTATGAAGACGTTTTATTAATGAAGACGACGCATGGACAAGTAGGTCTTTATTTTGTCACATATATCTTACAGCATGGTGAATTTTATCTCTTTACATTTTTGAACTATGGAAGCTGGGGTCTGAGCACAGGACAGGATCATGCATGAGCAGGAAGTGGGTCTTAGGGCCTTGATCAATGGCCCAACAGTGGCAGCGTGGCATTTATAGAGCGTGAACCTGGATCTTTCCGGTCAACAACGTAGAACCTTAACGGCTGTTACGGCTGCAACAGTTTATTCATTAATTACAGAGTGAGCTTGCTTGACCTTCTACCATTGCTTCTCTTACTTTCTGGCATTCACGCCAAAAGCAGCCTTGCAGTATAATCAGTATAAGTACACACTGATCTTATTTATAATGTTTTCTCATTATCTCCTGTAATTCATTCCTGACTACAACACTGCTGGGCTGTGGTCGATTCATTAATTACTTGTGAGTTTTTTAAAGCTTTGCAGCTTTCACTATAAAGGCATGGCGTTGATTTCAGTTTCTGTACTAGGAAACAGCGCCCCCTTCTGTTTAAAACGGCACAATACAGGGTGGCAAGTGCATTCATGAATAAATCAAACGTTATTCTTGCGTACAACTGGTAGAAGAGGTATAAGCCACTTGATATGCTGCTCTTAGGAAAGAATCGACTTGTCTACCCGTGCTTCCCATCACATCCATTGCCTTAATGCGAGTGTAATTTTAGACATAGACTTGTCCATCTGGCAGGTAAAGGCTGGAGTCTTGAGCCACAATCTCCCATATGATCAGAGACATACTGTACGGCACTGTTGGAGACAGTCCTTTAAAGTATGGATTTCATGGAGTGGAGCTCAGAATAAAAATAAGAAACACTCCCAATACGCTTTTTAGTTTTTGATGTTCTAGCCATAGAGTTAAAAGCTCTACTGTAGGACTTTTGTATTTAATTAAGATAAAGACTTTATTAATTCTGGAATTTGGCAGACACTCTTATCCAGAGAAACTTACATTTATCTCATCTTTTAAAGTCAAACTGAGCAGTTAACGGTCTTGCTCAGGGACCCAGCAGTAGCAGCTTTGTAGTGCTGGGAATTGAACCTATGAGCTTCTGAGCAACAGCCCAACACCTTAACCAGTTGACTACCACGTCCAGACAGAGGTCTGCCTCAATCCTGAGCCAACGTCAATTCAGCATAGCTGACCTCGTTATGCCAATTCTTAATTAGTAAATATGAGCTTCCCAGGGGGTCTTGAACACTCAGAAATCTCTGAAAAAAAAAGTGATAAAGGGTAGAAATTCTAATCACAACTCTGCTATTGAATACTAGCGTGTTGAGCACTTCTCCCACGGGTTAATGTTTAAAAAATACATTAAATGAATGAATGTTTTTAACGGGGTGGCACGCACTGGTGTCAAAGGTCGTGGATTCGATTCATGTCCAGTGTTTCTGGGTGGAGTTTGCAGGTTCACCCCGTGCTTGTGTGGGCTTCCCTGGGTACTCCGGTTTTCTCCCGCCTCCAAACACGTGATTGTACATAGATGAATTGTCTACTCTAAATTGTCCATAGGAGTGAATGTGTGTATAAATGGTTTGTCTGTCTCTAAGTGTTAGTGCTGTGATTAACTGCTGATTGTACAGGATGTACCCCGCCCTAACTCACACACTAAGTTAACTGGGATAAACTCCAGCGCCCCCACGACCCTGAACAGGATAAACGCTAGATAGCCAAGTTAAAACCATCAAGTCACTTAATTTAAAACAGCATTTATTTTTTCAGTTTGACCCTGTTTAGGTCTTTATCAAACATAGCTATTTATATTTAAATCACGTTTTATTCTCCATTCATGAAAAAAATGAAAGGCTTCAGTTTGGCACACATGTGACAACCGGACAATGTCAGCGTGTTTAAGCATTAAAACACACAGTACATCAGGCCCGGTTTACTCCTACATAGTGTGGAACTGAGCAGATTCAGGTCAGTCGATTTAGTACCTGCACCTCATTAATACTCCTCCTACACTCACCTCCTGAAAATAAACTGGTATGTGTAGTTATACGTATCTGCACACACCTCGTTCATTCAACATTTCATAGAATACTGACTTTTTGAAGCTGGCTTCAGTACCGCCGTAATGTGGTTGTCAGCACTGAAGTATAAATTAAACTGAAGAAAAAAAATGAACCGGTGCACAGTATAACAACGCAGGAAAGTAATTCAGGCAACAGACAAAAAGGTTCCGTTCCACTTTTCTCCCAGGCGGTGTAAAGAGAGTTGAAGATGACTATCTCTACTAGCAGGTAAAGTTAAAGTGTGAGTAGGTTTTGCATGATCATACTTTCCACTGCTGGGGAATAAAAATTGCCTATAAATAAGTCAGAAGGTATAAAGTCCAGTAATTTGAAAACAAAAGAAATTGAAAATGTCTAAGGTCAAGTAGGAAAGGGGACACTCTTTAGAACAGTGGCAGGCTTCCTGCTGGTGAGAGTATGATCCCAAAGACGTAGAAGAGTCCCACGAGCAGGTTGAGCTTGGCTGTTTTCTGCGGGATCTTGGTGTAGTGCTGACTGCGGAACTGGCGCTCCAGTGGGAAGGCCATGGGCAGCGTGAGCAGCGGCAGCGCCATGCTGATGGTGTAGCGCGTGGCCAGCACACAGAACACCACGTAGGGAGCGAAGAGCAGCACGTTGTAGATGACGTAAGAGAGCGCCGGTCCGGCAAGGATGGCGAGCGTGACGATGCCGGCACTACGGTCTGATTGCATGTCGCGCGTGTTATTGCTGTGTAGGATGGCCTCGGCGTGCAAGGCCAGCGGCACAGCGTACACCAGCGGCAGGACGGACAGGTGGCCCACCTGCACTGCGTGCGCAAACAGCACGGCCAGCGGCCCGAACGTGATGAGGATCACCACATCCCCCAGCGCCACGTACTTTAGGCCGATTCCTGTGCAACAGAATGAATATAAATATTTACGTTCATAGAGCGTCCTATCTATGATGGCAAAATAACATACAAGAAACTAAGAAATGTTAAGTTAATTCATTGTTAAACCGTTTCTGTTAACATGGAAACAACGCAGGGCGTTCTATAAAACTAAGTCGGTGAAAGTTAAATTAAGAGTAGCACATTATTCACACAAGTGAATAATTCAGTAAATGCTTAATTCATTTCAGGTAGTTTGCAGCATTCATGTTATTCAACCACTATGAGCTCTATATACGTTTATAAAACAACTGGAGTATACGTTTTCCTTCCCTCTCCGGCTCATTATGTTAGCTGGCAGTGTGTGGGGAAACGACTCACGGGGCATGCATGTTTTTCGCTTTGGTAAAGTGACTTGCTCAAAAAAGGTTTTTGAAAGAAATTTACACAACATACACGTTTCGATTTCTCCCTTAATACAACATTTAAAGCTCAGCTTTATGCAGGGAGAATTAGAGAGAACATCGTGAATTAAAGGAATGAAAGTAGATTAGCCCCGGAACAGTGAATCATCTGTACCGTCTCAGCGCTGCGGTAGGAGCAATGAGAAATTAAATTATGAGCACAAGTGGTGAATCGGAACAGTGCTGATGCGCGTGTATACAAGTATTGTGTGTAGTCAATGCCGTGGAACGACTCATTTGAATTCTACAACACCAAGAATTGGATGAAAAGTGTAAAGCGGGTAGTTGTGGCTGTTTTTACATATATTATTACGTTTATGCTCATAGTTTCATTCGACAGTATTTAGCAATGCAAATCCTTGTATCCTTGTGCATGTAAAACAGGGGTGTCAGACCGAGTTCCCTGAAGGAATTTCCAACCCTGCTACAATAAACATATCGTGCAGTTTTTAAATAAGCCTGTAAACTTGTTTAGCTGGATCAGGTGCGGTTAATTAGGGTTGATGCTAAACGCTGCAGGACAGTTATACCGCATATATTATATTATGTTATATATTCTGCTGCCGAAGTGTCCGTTTTTAGCCAGGATTACCTCCAGTGTACAAAAAGGAGCTGGACAGCCCTCCAAAATAGATGAGCGCCAGATGCTCGAGCCTCAGCGTTGAGAGGAAATACAACAACGTGGCACAGAGACATCCCACCGAGTAAAGCAGGGCGCCGAACATCACCACGTCCTGTGGCTCCAGGATCTGGTCCACCAGAGTCCTGTCGTCGCTCTTCTTGTGATCGATTCCCTTGGAGAAATCGTAGTACGTGTTTACGAGATTCCCAGCACCGTGCACCACAAGAACGGCGACAGCACACACCAGCAAGATGACAAAGTCCACGGAACCCTCCAGTTTGTAGGCCAAGGCACTTCCTAAAGCCACAGGTGTCAGAGAGGCGCTGAAGCTCCACGGCCGAAGGGCCAGGACGTACGCCGCACACTTCTCCTGCACGTTCAGGGCCATCTTGGCCAGCCTGGAATTCTTGCCACTGCAGTTTCGTTCTGTAAGCGTCACTCCTGGTGCTTCTGAGCCGTTCAGGCCGTTGGAGCCGGACAGCAAGTACGTCTGTGCACTGGTTTTCTTTTGGTAGGCTGCCATTGCTACACAAGTGTACCTGGTGTACACACAAACATGACTATGAGGACAAAAATCAAAAACAGTCTGAATTAGCTTTGTACTCATTACAGAAAACATTAAGAACTCAAACCGTGCCTGATACACGGGGTACCAGCAGACAGCCAGGCCTTCAAATATAGGTGATTAAAGTCTAGAAGAGGACGCTAATGGAGCACGTGACCTTAATAAATACCAATACGTAGTTGAGCCGAGGTCAAGTGGCGGATTAGTTAGCACGGAAGCTAATTGCTGAAGGGGAATTGAGCAAACAACGCCCATTTGTCCTTATCAAGCTACTTTTCCACTGTCGTTTTAACCACCTCGACCTTTAAATCTTGGTTCTAAACGATTTTAATTCATTATAGCTAATTATTAACTCAACAACATAGCGAAAGGCTGATGAAGGCTAGCTAGGCTGCTATTATAGAGCATTGGAGACACTCGTGCGCGTTTGAAGTTCATAGCAATAACAAAACCGGTTAGCGTTTGCCACCTACCTGTTCTCTACCCCACTTTAAGAAGATAAAACGCTATTTGACGCGCTGTCGACACATCCTTCTGGGACTTCCTTCCGCCAAAAGAGACACTACTGCCAACCTACAAACTACGGGACAACTAAGGGTGTTCAGCTTAGCGCGTCGGAGAACACCAAGCTGCTAATAGCAAAAACAAGTATTCGTGCAACAGCTTGTTCGGGCCGGGCGGAAACAACAATCCGTTTCATAAGATCCGCACGGGGGTACAAACACTTTGAAGCAAATAAAAAAGGAATAATAAATGATATTAAATAATAATATAATTATTATTTAATTCTTATGATAATAATAATAATAGATAGTTTAATGTTGCTAACAAATTCCAAACCGAAATTTTGATTCATTAATTACATAAACATTACTTATTAGAGCCATAGAACGTGTTATTACAGAACTTGAGATTAGTAGACTGACAGGTTTTTTATTTTTTATTTTTTTTAGGGTTTGGATTAACAGAACAGTCAAAATGGCTAATAACTGCTTTCATAAATGGAGGTTGAGAGTTACACCACTTCAACTTCACACACATTTTTCTAAAAATATACCACAGAAAAGCCACGTTGGCTGAGACCCCATGCTGAGAACCCAGCGCTGCTTTATCCTTAAGATTAATTAAAGTCCAAATGCTGCATTGCAAAGCTGAGCTACCAGTTTAATGAATTTAACAAAATAAAAGTTGAGTCAGTACAGATAACCATATGATGTCTTTATGACTGTGTGAAGAAGCATAGCAGCATAATCCTATACCACCTTCTTCTTCCCTCACATCTTTCTCACCAGCAAGCCAAACTGCATAAATTGGGAGAAGGGAAAAACAGGAGGAAGCCAAAGATGATCAAATAAAGAGATAAATGCCAGATGATAGCTCAACCTCAAAGTGCTCCCACTTCACCACCATACTGCTCATATTGGTGAATTATCCCAGTAACTATATACACCCGACTTTACAGTGTCTATCTTTAATAAATTGTTTTTAATTAAAAAAAAATTAATTAAAAAAACTA
>JAOUQX010000029.1:4430847-4441237 GCA_028566295.1 Liobagrus marginatus
CATTTTACTGTATGTTGTACCACGTATAATGTACATGTGACCAATAAACTTTGAACTTTATCTAATTTATTTAAACCCTAAGGAACAAAATGCTGAATCCTACAAAAATTCCTTAAACATATTTTGATTGGTTAAATCTTTTTAATTTTTATTTTTCCTGTCCATTTGGACTATATTGAATGCTATTAAGTGCCCTTTACACAAAAGTTAAATCGGAGGAGCAGCTGTATGTGATTAAAGTACCCACCTGTGTGTGTGTGTGTGCGCGCGCGCGCGCACTGCTCATAAAGCAACCTGAAATTCCCAAACG
Source organism: Liobagrus marginatus (assembly GCA_028566295.1). Classification (NCBI taxonomy): domain Eukaryota; kingdom Metazoa; phylum Chordata; class Actinopteri; order Siluriformes; family Amblycipitidae; genus Liobagrus; species Liobagrus marginatus. The sequence goes on from JAOUQX010000029.1 coordinate 4,431,158, forward strand.
TACTTGTTCATGAGGTCGAAGCCTTGGTCTGAGAGCAGAGCTCCGAAGCGCTTGCGCAGGTTGTTATAGGGATATTCTGTAAAAGTCATCTTCTTCACCGCAGGCATCTCGTTGTAGCCTGGCCAAATCTTCTCACTGGGAGAGCCGAGGTCCTGCAAAACAAGAAAACCCAACTGCACACACGTTTTGGCTTACAACACAAACAGTTTTAAGAGAATTTGGGAGATTGCACACTTGCCTAAAAAAAACAAAAACACCAAGCAGCAGTACAATATTTTTTCCATTCTAAAGATTTCCCCCAAAACAATCGCTTCTTTTACAATGTAAACACTTATTATTTATTTTTTAAGTTTACCTTAAATATTTTGTTGATCTGGTCGATCTCTGACTTGCCGGGGAAAAGTGGTTTTTGGGTGAGCAGCTCACCAAATATGCAGCCCACTGACCACATGTCCACAGCTGTGGAGTATTCCTGTCATGAAAACATATCAAGCTGTCACAAACCTACAATTTGACATTTGATTTTAGAATTAATGTGAAGGCCAGGCACAGCTTTTCCATGTTAAAAGTATATCTATTACTGACCTTTGCCCCCAAAAGAAGCTCTGGGCCACGGTACCACAGAGTGACCACAATCGGTGTGTAAGGCTTCAGCGGCGAACCGTACTCTCGTGCCAGTCCAAAATCACCAACCTACACGACAAACCGGAATAAATACAAGTCAACTACAATACAATATGATTTACAATTATATTTGCAAGAAAAAACTGGTTTTGTATGTTAGATGAGTTTACCGGCAAAACATAAGATATGATTAAACTATATTTAAAGATTAAACAGATAACAGCATGCCAATAGAAACCTGTTTGATATTTATAGAATTTATATTCCAGGAAAAAGGTGGACAGATCTCTAAAAACCAGTGGCACCTTTAAAATGCCTTTGTGACTCAGCAACAGGTTAGAAGTTTTTAGGTCACGATGCAGGATCCAGTTGTCATGGAGATGGCGAACTCCTCTTAGTAGCTGAATCATTAGTGTCTTCACTTCACCTAGAGAGAGGGACAGATACATATATAAATAGACAGAGTGAGAGAGAGAGAGAGAGAGAGAGAGAGAGAACATAAGTGTTGTATTTGCAGTTAAAAAAAAGCCCATTTCACACAGGAGGTAACTTACCTGGTAGAAACGGCTGTTTCATGGTTTCCATGAGACTCTTTAGGTCGTGCTCTACGTAGTTCATCACTATATAGATCTTATCCATATTACTGCCCACAACAATCTCCTGCAACATCCACAAATACAAAATATAATTTTTTTTTTTACCAATATCAGCTTATCTAAGAGTTCATCAAAAGGGTTTAACCAGCTCACCCGGACAGTGACAATGTTGGGGTGTTGGGCCTTCAGGATAGTGTTGATCTCTCTCAGAGAGGTGATTGGAAAGCCCTCTTTCTCCTTCTCCATCTTCAGCCTTTTAAGAGCTACGATTTCATCTGTTTTCTTGTCCTTGGCTCTGTAGACCACCCCATATGTGCCTTCTTCTATGCGGTTCAGACACTGGAATTCCTCCACGCTACGGCAGCCCTTATAATAAGGCAGAGAGGTGCAGTATGATGGGGAGTGTTTCAAATATAATTCAATTCAATTATATTTCTAAAGTGCTTTAAACAATAGACATTTTCCCAAAGCAGCTTTACAGAAGATAAAGAATAAATATAACATCCCATCACGACCAAGCTTCCATTATATCAGTGCTTGAATTGGATAATTCTAAATAAAAACATAATTTGGGTGCGTTGGTACATGTAATGCACATGTAAATACATTTAAACTGCGCTGCGGATTTGCTGGACCGTGACCGACATTCCTTTTACCCCTTTTAAAGTCTTACAATAGCATGCTAGCTTTCAAAGTCAAAGACCTGCCCTCCCCTGCATAATCACTTTTCAAAGACCACTCAGGCAGAGCAGAGGCTCAAACGACAAAATGAGAGAGAGAGAGAGAGAGAGAGAGAGAGAGAGAGTCAGATTAGCTCGTGTCTAATTCACCGGTGAGTAAATATTACAGTGCAAAGTGCATAATATTAGTATGATTTATGACAGTATATGTTTATAACAATAAACATAAGCTAATTTTTAAAAACGTAATTACACGCGCTGATGATGTAGCTGTCTGCATGAACAGGGCGCACAGAGGATTGCAAGTAAATATGTTAACAGGCAGGTAGGACGCCCATCATAATGTTCAGACCAAACGATTTGATTAGACAAAGTGTTTTGGGTTCTACGCTTTCCACGGACGATATAAATACATTTAGACCAATTAACTTAAAAAGTGCACACAATATGTGAACAGACTTTAAACCAGCCTTTAAACCAGAAAGAAGGTTTTTGAACAAAATCTCCTGCCGTGCCTTTAACTTAATGTGACAAAACCAGTAAATGGTATTTGTGATACATCCTGACTCACAAGAGCCAACTGTGGAAAATGTTTAGAGCTGTTAATCCAGAGTTTATAAACTTTTTTTGCTGAGTCATTTCAGAGTTCAATTCCCCGACTTTTGAATCCTGCTTAAATGTCAGTCGTACTAAATACCTGTAATGCAGGCAGATACTTGGGCAGCTCTTTTTTCAGCTCGACAGGTGAGATGGGTGGTGAATCTGGGACGTAATTCTCCTCTGGCGTGGCTGACTGAGAATGGGACTGAGGGGTCACGTCTTCTGCATCTACTTCCTCAGGCTCGTCTTCCTCAACACTCTCCTCTGAGTCATGATCGAACCGAGACTCTGGGACTGTAGAGGAACAATCATGTAAATGACAAAACCAGTCCAGATAAAAAATACAAATAAAATAATCACCTTACTCGGAACTAACATGTTTTGCATAGCTCCAGCATCATGAAGCGCAAAACAGACAGCCACTTGTAGAGCAACTAAAACATGGGATAAGTCTATAAAGCGAATAGTTTTAGCTTGCTATGGTCTGAATAGAATACAGCCATGGGAAGAAATGACACCGCATGAAATGTGTTGACTTTTTTCCCCAACATATGTGATCATACAGGGGTTTATTATAACAAATGCGATAAAGGCCAACAAGCAACCTTAAAGGAAACATCCTTCATACAAGTGAAATAAACAGAAATGAGTTTATAACAAAAATCCCTTACATACATGACTCCAAAAATGAAATCTGACACACATAAGCTATTGCTAATGATCCTGTTTTATTAAAACCTCGCGTATATGGTCTTGTTTTTCCTCTTTGTGGTGTGTAGTATCATTATAACCAGATAAAAAGAGCTCTATGAGGCTTTAGAAATAATATTGTGCGTGGATACGAGGGTGAAATCTTTAGATTTTCTAAACCCATCACTGTCAAGAAGACATTTAAACATGCAGTAATATCCTGTTTCATTAAAACAACATGGAGTTAATATGCATACCAGTTTATAATATGATCACTATCACAAATCAAGGCATACAATCACATGCACAATTAGTGTTGAAAATCAAATTATGTTAAGTTATAATTCAGGTTTAAAAATACTGCAAACCACATATCTAGAAGAAGCCATTTACCAAAAACCAGAGGAATACACAACTTGGCGGATGAACACTGTTTATACAGGCTTAAGAAACTTTTTTTTTTATTTTTTTTATGGAAACTGAAAAAGTGGTCAGGATTAAAGGCAAAATGGATGATGGTCGAATATAGGGGGCCAGCCTAAATGAAACGCTGTTTCTAGAAACTTGAGGCTGAAGCAGCTGAAGTGGGTTAAACCCAAAAACCTGAGTTTGAAAACGACTCAAAATGACTCGTGAAATCAAAGATCTAGATTTGATTGAGTAAATTACCTACAAGTGAAGAATTTAAACCAATGCCAATAAATCTAAACCTAAACGTTCCATTAAATTTCACCTTAATGCAGAGAAAAAGATGCTTTAAATTATTATTTTTTTTTTTAAACAGGTTTTGATGTAAACATACAGGTGCATCTCAATAAATTAGAATGTCGTAGAAAAGTTTCTTTATTATCAGGTATTAAATAAATTCAATGCACACAGACTGAAGTACTTTATGACTTTGGTTCTTTTAATTGTGATGATTTTGTCCACATTTTACAAAAACATACCAATTCACTCTCAACTAATTAGAAAAGTTGGTTAAATGACCATGGTTTTTGTGTGCTTGACTGGCCAGCAAACTAAGCAGACATGAACCCCATAGAGAATAGAATCTCTGGTGTATTGTCGAGGAAAATTAGAAACTGGAAACCAAAAATGCAGATTAGCTGAAGGCCACTGTAAAAGAAACCTGGGCTTCTGTACCACCAGCAGTTACACAGACTGATTGGCTCCAAGCCACGCTGAATCAGGTTTGTGTAAAACGTGGCCAAAATCATCACAATTAAAAGAACCAAGGGCTTAAAGTCCTTCAGTCTGTGGGTATTGAATTTATTTAATACACAAGTTCCACAAGTTGAGTTGAATTACTGAAATAAATGAACTTTTCCACGACATTCCAATTTATTGAGATGCACCTGTACATCTGAATAAAAGAAACAGTTCATTCAACTTTACACAATCATATAGATATTAAACATGAGTATGGATTTCAGATTTGCGCACCTTTTAATTTTCCTAATCGGTGTTTGATACATTTGCGCTTCTCTTTACTTCAAACTTGCAAATTCATTACTCCAAAGCTGAACTAAGCCATTGTAACAGCTGTTTTTTGGGGTAAAACAGTACACAGGCCATCTACAGGCTGACGCCTAAAAAAAACCATAAAGTAAAAACATAAAGAGTAATACAGTGCATGGATTGTGAGCCAAACTCACCAGCAGGTATGTCGCTGCCATTCTCTCTTTCCTCCTCTTCCTCTTCCTCAGATTGCTCCTCTTCGCTCACCTCTTCTATAAAAACAAGCCATTTATAATATAACCAAGACAAATCAATATAGAAACTCAGTTATGTGACTGGCCACTGACAGACGTAACTGAGGAGAATGTAATAATTGGAAGTATTCCGGTTGATACTGACCAGCACTCTGATCAGACCCTCCAGAGTCTGAGGCCGACACTCTATCGTCATTTCCTTCACTACGGCTGCTTGATTCCTCTCCATCATCCTCCTCTTCTTCTTCTTCCTCCCCCTCCTCTGAACCAGAAGCTGAGCCTTTTATTGCAAAAGTTGAAAATGCACTGGTAAACAACTTCTTGTGTGCAAAACCGCTGGATATTTTATTTTAGCTTGGAGTTTCTGTACATGCATGCACTTACCGACTGAAGACTCCGCTGTGCTCGTCTTTCGTTCGCTGTCACTGATATCCTGAAGATCAGCCAATAAATCCTCTTGCTTCTCTTCTTTCACTAAGGACAAATATAACAACGTATGTGCAATCAATGCTTGCATTCGAAAAACTCAGACCGTATACAACTTCGAAGGCCCAAGGTTAGTCATGCTTATCATTTTTTCAGTGATCTCTCAAAAACAGCCAAGAAAACCACGTGATCTAATGGCCTTCGTACAGCAGACCGCACAACATACTCCGCCAGTGAGAGAACTTTAATGGCTAGCACACGCCACTAAAAGTGTCTTATTACCACACAAGCCAGGCTAGAAGGGTCTATTGAGACTGAGGAAAAAACGTTGGCTGAAATTCATTTTACAGCGTGGAAATAAACTTATATGCACTTATTAACAGATACCCTAAGAGTTGCAAAAGTGACATAGTTCTAAACTAGCAACTAGACTGCTAAAATGACAGTAAAATATTGATTTTTGAGTCCACATCAATTGCACTTTTTTTCCACATCAAGTCCACATCAAGTGGACTCAAAAACTAAATAAGGTCAATATGATACAAGTGTACAAGGTGAAGTAAAATGAAAGATTGAGTCATAAGTCACACGTTATAAAATACTTATACACACATGCGCACGCACACACATATATATAAATAAAATTAGTGTTTAATATTACATTAGAATCACTAGGGAACCTATAGTGTCGGAATGGTGCATCTCTGGTAATGTGATGTAATGTTCTTGCAATATGAACAGTTATCATAATGTTGATGGTTCATATAGGGACTGCAGACACTTAAGAACTGCAGTAATCTAAAATAAATCAAAAACAGGACTAGTGTGGTTATGGTGGATTTAAAAAAAATAAAATAAAAAAACAGTTATAAAATCCACATATGCAGTGTTTCCTGTCTTAGAATATTTCTGGCCATGGTGGCTTGATGGTTAAGGATCTAAGCCACATAATTACTTTAGGATGTAATAGACTGACAGGCTGCAACATCCATCTGCACAAATAACCGCGCCTGACCTATCCGTCCACACCCTGATCAGAAGATTGTGGGTTCGTTTTCCATCGCTATTAAGCAGCCATTGCTGGGTCCCTGAGCACGGCCCTTAACCTTCAACGGCTCAGTTGAATAAATAACAAATGTAAGTCACACTGTATAAGGGCATCTGCTAAATGCTGTAAATGCACCTGATCTGTGGCAGCATTGAGCCTGACCCTGTGGTTTGACCAATTATGTCAGACCAATTTTAACAGGTATCAATTTTATGCTTCATTAAAATAGAAGGGTGGTTAATATGGATACCATTGTACAGTATAATATGATCACTAATCAATTATAAGGCATACATTACCATGCACAATTAGTGTTATAAAGTAAATTATGCCAATTTAAGTTTCAGGGCAAAAAGAAAAGCCTAGAAGCTCTAGAGCCCTCGAAGAAGTCATTTACCAAACGCTGGAGACTGAGACTGGAGATAATTAGCTAGAGAAGTAACCAAGTGGTGAAGGGTAACGCTAAAGAAGACAGATGAATACACAGCTCAGAGAATGAACGCTGTTTACAGGACAATCAATGCCCAGAAGGCACTTTTATCAGGGAGACTGTGGGACATGGTCAGGGTTAAAGGCAAACTGGTTGAAACCAGGGCAAATAGAGAGTAAGCCTAAATGAAAACCTTGTTTCAGTATGCAAGAGAATTGAGGCTGGTGCAGCAGTTCACTTTCCAACCCTAAACACGCTGCCAAAGCTTAGCTGAAGTGGGTTAAAACCAAAAACCCGAGTTTGCTAGATTGACCCCTGTCAAAGCAAAGATCTCAATATGATTGAAAATATACAGCAAGGCTTGAAAAGTGCTGCACAACAACACTCTCCATTTCGCCTGACAGACCGTGAGCAATTTTGCCAAGAAGAATGGGCAAAAAAAAAATTATTATTAGAATCCAGATGTACAAAGCTGATCGAGACATATCCCAGAAAACTTGCAGCTGCAATCGCGGCCAAAAGTGGGTCTAAGTTTTGACCCAGATTGGGACTAGCATTATTCAGTTTAATTGTAACACCAGGAACGGTGGGTGGCTGGGCACTGGAGTTTTAATGAAATCCTATGTAGCAACATAATAAACACACAATAATAAACGCACACTATTCTACAGAGCGCAGAAAATCTTTTATAGAATGAACCTTCAGTTTGCATTAATTAATTACACTGGATTTTAAATAAATTATTGTATTAATTACACTAAATGGGAAATAGGAACAGCCAACTCCCTAATGGCTCCAAATTCTTTAACACACACACACACACACACACACGCGCACACGCACACACGCACACACGCACACACGCACACACGCACACACGCACACACGCACACACACACACACACTTATTTTTAAGCCTGTGACTGGCTCAAAAAGATAATGTTCCATTGGGGAAAAATGTGTTTGTTAATAAGTAAAAATATTAAAGGCTTCAAAAAACAAGAGCAGAACTTAACGCTTACTTATATTTGTGAAGGGACCCTGAACCTTAATGCCCTGCGTTTGGGAAAAGGGATCAACGGCTCAGATCACTGATTGCTTGAGATCAACATATTACGCTCTGTTTCTAATGCTGACTGACAAAAAAACGCAAGACAAAAATTGCTAGCAGTGCAGACTTGGACATGAAAGGATATTAAAAAAAATAGAACCTAAACCTTCAAAATAAAAGACCTTTACTCTTCTCTTACATAAGCCAGGAGTGAAACAGTAAACTTTTGTGAAGACAATCGTTTTCAGTCTTTTTATTATGCCATCTTGTTAGCAAAAGGGATGCACAGTATCGTACATTATGACGACCGCTTCGTAAATTCAGGTTATGGTTTACGGCTTTTTTAATCATTCGAACAGCTTAAATTAAATGTAGTGCCATTTTAGACTAATATATAAAGATAACCAAGTAAATGAGTTTTGTTGTGAAACTCACTTTAATAAACTGTTATAATAAGTGCGTGCAACTATGTTTGGCCTAGTTTAACTGACCTGGTCGACGCTGTTCAGTAATCTCTGGTCTTTGCTCTCTCTGTAGACGAACGGGACTCCGGCTACGGCTGCGGTGCCTAGACTTGGCTTTGTCTCCGTAATCCTCCAGGCTGCCGCCCCGGTGGTGGGAAGGTGGACCTGCAGAGACAGCATTATTCTAAGATCATTCGAGCAATTGGTTCATTTTTAATGACTCCCACCAGGATTTCATGATTTTGTTTTTGCATAAATGAACGCGACACCAAGCAAACAACACTATAATCTGCAATAAATGAATATAAGTATGTATAGACGTATTTATTCACGCCACGACCTTCTCGTCGTGCCTCCCGCTCTTTACGCCTCTCCTCAGCCCTCCTCTCCCTTTCTTTTTGCTCGCGCTGCTCTCTCTGCTCTTTTTGTTGCTGTTCACGAATCTTTCTCTCCCGCTCACGCTGCCGCTCCAGCTGCTCCAGACGGTCCCTGCAAATGAACCCTGTTAGCACCAATACAAAGTGTGTACCATTATTGCAACCAAACCTCCATACACCTTTTCACAGGCTTAGTTCCTCAACAACCACGGTAGCTCTGCTTAATCTAATCAGTTTAAATGGTTAAGAAAGATGGACATAAACCATAACCAGAATTATCCCAAGAACCCTGCAATGCAATTAAAAATTTAACTGTCTTGATACCAGGATACACGAAATATAAACAGAATTAGGAAATTCAACATGCTACAATTAAAGCAAAATATATATATATAGTGTATTTTTTTTCTTCCTGAAAGATGTTTGTCTAAACAAACTCTCAAATATGTAGCTGTGTAAGTGCTTGTTAGTACCCATTGCAATAAGTAGAGAAAATCATGTACATTTTCATTAGCAGACTAAAAGTGAAATAATGTACTAGTAAAAAACACAAGATCAAATCATACATAACAAATATTGATTAACTGCAACGCTGCTCACTAAGACATTAACACTAGAGGAATATGGACGCTAGTGTTTTACCTTCTCGTCAACAGTATTTACTCCACTGTTTGCTTTAATATCACTAACTCCACACATAAATAAATGAATAGAAAGGACAGATTTTTGTGTGAAAGTGTGTAAACACCTCTCCCTGCGTGAGTGCGCCCTGGCCTGATCCCGACGCTTCTGTCGATCATAGTCCCTCCGACCTTTGTTTTCCTCCTGCCACGGTCGCTTTCGCCTTTCGTTTTCCCGTTCTTTTTCCTTTTCCTTGGGGCGGATGTGCTTTCCTGCTGAGATAAAAAAAACAAAAAATAAACATTCATATTTACAAAACGACACTGTCTCAGAGCTTCTACACATTAAACACAGTAACGGTGGCTACCTTCTTCTGTAGAGTGGCTCCGGCGTCTCCTCTTATCCTTCCGCTTCTCTTCTTTCCTGTGGTACGACTTGTCTTTTCTGGATGTCTGCTGAGGGGGTTTTATAGCTAGCGAGTCGTCTTCCTCTCCTCTACAATAATGCAGTTTGAGTAAACTTTACACTTCCCATTCTTTTTGATGCTAACAGGGGGCACTTTATAAAGATGTAATTCATAATATACCTGTGTGTATATTATTAAGATGTGTGATAGAGGGGACACACATTATATAATATATTCTCATAAATGGAGTACGTAAAGGAATATTTTCGTAAATGGAGATACAGTGAGGCCTCGACTTACGAGTGACCCAACTGACGAGTTTTTTGAGATACGAGTCGTCTCTCGGCCGATTTTT
>JAOUQX010000029.1:4467158-4477159 GCA_028566295.1 Liobagrus marginatus
ATCTATCTATCTATCTATCTATCTATCTATCTATCTATCTATCTATCTATCTATCTATCTATCTATCTATCTAATCACAACACCCACCCAATTATTAGGCTTACATTATATAAAGTAAGCTTTGCAAGTCGCTGTGAAAGAACTGTAATTATAGAAGTGCTGCTGCATTAAAATGAGTGTATAAATAGATCTCAAACCTATAATTTATGTAACAGCTGCATCTACTGTCACAGCCGGGTTGTTTTAGAAAATGAACACACCCTTTTATTCGAGACTCTAACCGTACTTTGCGATAATGTAGACTATATTATCTTTACCGTAATTACCTTAAAACCGCATATTACGTATATAGAACTGGAACATAATGTGTGTATGTGTGTTGCAGGTGTATCGGCAGGACTGCGACACCTTTGGTGTGGTGGTAAAAATGCTTGTGTCAAAAGATCCTTCACTGGAGAGACCAATGCAAACTTCTCTAAGGGAGAATCTGCATGAAATTGGCCTGCGCTGTGTAGAAGCCATGGAACAGTTCATTCATGAATATGACTCCAGAGAGCATGGTACATTATTGCAGTCTCAGCTTCAATGACACATATATGCATGCACACACACACACACACACGCACGCACGCACGCACGCACGCACGCACGCACGCACGCACACACACACGCACACACACACACACACACACACACACACTGTCTTAGGGGACATGAATCTCTTGCTGTAAATTTTGCAGCAACACCTCCTCGGGCAGTAACCACCGAAGACGAATGATCAGCTACATCCACAATATCATTTTTCACTGGAGATGGATTTATGATTGACGCTAAGAGACTTTAGGTGAACAAGGAAAAGTGAATCTTTCAGCTACATCTATATAAAGGAAAAAACATAGCGACCTCACATGTGGTTGTGGAAGGAGCACATGTGCTAAATGTGTAGCAGCACCTTAGCTAGTTCCCCCAAAGCTAGCGTTAGTCTGCTATAGCTTTAGGAACCAATCTGTATTAAAAACAACTGCTTGCCAAACAAAAAAAAAAAAGCCTAATTTCTAAAGCAGAATGGCTCTGATTTGACCTCACTTCATATTTTCATATGACTAAATCTAAAATTATGTGCCACGAGGCGGTTAATGAAACAGCTCACAAAAAAATTTTGACGAGGTTTCGTTGTTCAATTCCGATGGTTTTATTCACTCATGTGAAAGATACGTGTTGTGTTTCGTGGCCTGTATGAAGGCTCGTACACAGACTTTGAACTACTCAACTCTTTATTTTCTTTCTACACTTCCACCTTCTTGTATACATATGCACTTTGTCACACCCCGGAACTAATAACAACACCTGTTGTTCACAGTACAGCACAGCTCTATACGGGATTGCTCAGGTTAATACCATTCGCATTATACTACAGTACCAGTGAATGTGTAGTTTCATTTATTTTTCTTGGTTATTTAAGTAATATTACCAAATCTATTAATGTTTTATAGAGCAATAAATACATTAATACACATATAATAAATACATATACACATTATAATATTTAATATTATAAAGTAAATGCTTTATTTCATCCAAAAACCTAAAAATTTGGTTGTTGGTAGTTTGAAGTTCTCCTTTTAAAATAGTCTTCATGTTAAAAGTAGATGGATTTAGGGCTTCACGTTAAATGAAATGTAAGCTATAGTAATTTCTCTGTTTTGCTGATTTGGTCTTTCCATTTTTACAGAAATTGTTTTTTTTATATAGGTTTTGGTCACATGACCCTGTCCCCCTTTTTTTAATGACTGTCATTTTTCTTCAAAGTTCTTATATATTTATAAGGTCACATAGATTCATTCCAGTCTGTCATGTGACAATAGAGAAGAGAAACTTGGAATATATTGTATATGTTATGGGTTACATCTTTTTTTTTTTTTTTTTTTTACATTACCTTCTTTCATTTCTTTGGTACGGGGTTGGTGGGCTTATCAGGTGGGCAAGGGCTTGCTGCAATGATACATTTGTACAGAATCTTTTACAATGAACTTCAATTCTGCAATTGATAATTTTCCCTGTGAGAAACTAAATAAACAGAATATTGAACTGTGCGCTAAACAATGAGCATTGACGTTACATGCGCAAATAAAGGCTTGTATAGTTATGTAATTTATGTATCACTATTATTATTAGGGGTCAAGCCCCGCCTATTGTATTTGTACGTTTTTCGTCTTCTTGTTACTATAATACCGTTTTCATATTCCTCTAACATTGGAATCTATGGCAGCCTATATAACCGTACACTCAAAAGTTTTGAAACTTTGCAGTCCAAGAGAACACACTAGGATATGTTACCATACTGGAGTTTTTAGGACCTACAAGTCAAAAGTTATTTTATAAACATTATTGGAAATGTTGCATAAAAAACTGCGCATGCGTAGCGGCGCAACGGGTATACAAAAAACATTGCAGCCATTGCTGAGTTCAGCGTTTTAATGCTCTATTATGAATTCTTAACACTGATAAAGTTTTAATAATGTTTCATGCTCTTAATAATATACATATCATATCTGATAAGGGTCTGTGCTATACAGAATGGGCACTATATAACTCGTGCCTTATACGTGGAGCTATTAGGTGTAACTCCGCTTTAAGTCACGCATTTGTGGAAAGTACAGGATACAATTACTGATAAAGTAAGTTTCTCCCTTGTATTAATGCTTGTAATTATAGTAGTTTAGATCGCTAACTATATACAATATTACGCCTGTTGTAGTGCGGGGATTAAGGTTGTTAGGATTAGTAATTCAGCTCCTGAAGTAGCTCTAACATTGTGATTTAGCTCACTGAACTTAATAATCACTCACCTAATTGTTGTTTTATTATATTAGCTATACTAACTTTATTATGCGTTCTTATCACATTAAGACCATTGTATGATCCTAATGAAGCTGTTAAATTTTGTTATATTATGTTTATACACAATAATTATAATTTATTTATTTATTATTATCAAATAACATGTCAACTCAATCGGGTGTTAAGTGTTATTGATCAGTGCTATTTGGTTTAATATGTATTTGTTTATGAACAATATTTAAGCTGTTATTTATTTCATGTTTACTGTGTATTACAGAAACTAGCTCAAAGCAGATTTAAATGTTATATGGTACAAATAGAGAAGTCTGTCTCTGTACCATGTGGATTAAACACTAATCTATTTTATTCTATAGCTGCATGTGCTTAGCTAATTACATCGAAACTTATTTCTAAGGAAGAATTATGTTAGTATAATTATAATATTATTATTATTATTATTATTATTATTATTATTATTATTATTATTATTATTACATCCACTCCCCCCGCTGGCCTCGACCCCGCCGTCGCTCCCCCTTCTGGCTTTGCTGGCGCCCAGCCTCCGGCGACCCACGGGTGTGGCCTGGCAGCCAGGAAGACTTCCAGAAGCTCCTGGGCCTCCCTGACAGGCCCCCGGAGCCGATCTCTCTGTGTCGCGTCCGGAAGCCGTACCCGGGGGGGTCTGGGGCTCTGTCATGACTACGGACAATATCCAGTTGGCCGCCAGAGGGCCAGAAACCATATAAAACAGGCGTGGACTGTGTGTTTGTGTGTGTGTGTGTGTGTGTGTGTGTGTGTGTGTGTGTGTGTGTGTGTGTGTGTGTGTAATTCCCACCGCTTCTCTGCCCTGATCACACACACCTGCAAGCACTCACCTCATCACCACACATAAATACCCTTCACTCTTTTACCTCTGTGTGCGTCATTATAGGTGTTTCATGTCTCACGCCACTGCGTGTTGGTTTAGTGTTGACTGTTTAGAGTTTTGTGTTCAGAGTGCTTAATAAAAAGCCATGTCTTCTGCAATTGCGTATCGGCATCGTTACTGCGGCAACTTCACTATCCAATCATCACAACGTGTATGTAACGCGTATTTAATGTGTATATAACATGTATTTATGGTGTATGTAACGTGTATATAACATGTATTTAATGTGTATTTAATGTGTATTTAACATGTATGTAACGCGTATATAACGTGTATTTAACGTGTATGTAACGTGTATGTAAGGTGTATATAATGTGTATGTAATGTGTATGTAACGTGTAGTTAACGGGTATTTAACATGTATATAACGTGTATTTAGGATGTATGTATCGTGTATATAACATGTATTTAACGTGTATATAACGTGTATTTATGGTGTATGTAACGTGTATTTAACGTGTATGTAACACGTATTTAACGCGTATATAACGGGTATTTAACGTGTATATAATGTGTATAACGTGTATGTAACGTGTATGTAACGTGTATTTAACGTGTATTTAACGTGTATTTAATGTGTATGTAAAGTGTATTTAATGTGTATGTAACGTGTATTTAATGTGTATGTAACGTGTCTAATGTGTATGTAACGTGTATGTAACGTGTATGTAACGTGTATTTAATGTGTATGTAACGTGTATTTAACATGTATTTAAGTTGTGGAGTTTTGATCCATTCAGCTCTAATACACCTGATCCAGCTTTAGGGCTGAGCTCAGCACAGCACTGCTTTAGTGCATATGTCCACTAACGGACATTGAAGTCTATGGCAGCCACTAGAACGCTAAACTAAAGTTATGAAAATTGCCATGCCAAGAGAACACAATATGATATGATACCATACCAACTTTGAAGTTTCTAGGAGCTACAAGTCAAAAGTTATTTTATAAAAATTATTGGAAATTTTAGGAACGACATACGTCACTACGGCACACGTCACTGTTAAGGTCCACTGTGACGTCGCAGCATCGCCATGGCAACTTAATCCAGCACGCTAAAGAATTAAATGCATGTAGCTTCAGTTCCCTACCTAATAAGTAAGCTTCTCCCTTGTATTAGTGCTTGTAATTATAGTACTTTAGATCGCTAACTAAGATTGGCCTAATATCATAAATGTGGTCTCTTTAGATTTCTGGTTTACACACTCATTTTCAGCACATGCCGTGCGGAGCCCCACCCCCACCTCAGACACTCAGACAAGATGGCTGTTATGTTAACTTTACGCAGGTTACCGCAGACAAAAACATATTAAAATTATTTTTATGACAACAAATGGCGGCACGGCACTAGCAAAAGATTGAAAACGAATGATGTCTGGTGCTATTCTGCTTAGAGCTGCTTTTTGTTAAAGTTTAGGTGCTCAGCGCGCTCCTGCTCACTGGTCATTTAAATATATAAAAAACAAGAGTGCAGCTCATAATGAAGTGTCAGAGTGGAATTATACACATAAGGCTCTAGGAAGGAGACAGGTGTACAGAATCCGTGAAGAAAGATTGATGGAGAGTGTGTGTGTGTGTGTGTGTGTGTGTGTGTGTGTGTATGTGTGAGACTCGTGGAATTTCATGGGTTTGGGATGGTCACCGAGCAAACAGAGCTAAAGCATGAGGCACAGGTTAGTGTCTGCATGGCTTTTATATCCAAATAATGTCTGGTGGTTGTATACATAAACACCACTAAGTAAATTGTGTTGTGAGTACAAAACATGTACAATGCGGGATAAAGTAACAAAGAACCAGGAAGGGGAGCAACGTTTAGTTAATCTGCGTTAGTGCACAATGTAATATTTTATATTATTAATTATAAACTTAATGTTTGTATATTCTGGTCTAATTTGATCTCTGTAGCTTCATTTTACCTTCATTCTTTTACCTTCATTAAATCTCAAAATATTAATTCTCGTAATTCCGTATATACCGGTAAATGTCGCTGATATCGCGTTACATGTCGGATTTATAATGTAACTAAAATGTGGGGCAGTATAAACTTAGCCTAGTTGCTTTTTTTTCCAACTTCCCTTGCAAAAGTCGGCTAATTAGTAAGCAAAAATCGGCTATTGTAAGCACCTCGCAGCATAGATCCGCTTGTGCAGATTAGCAGTAATTAAAGCAAAAGGAGCCCCTACTAAGTAT
Source organism: Liobagrus marginatus (assembly GCA_028566295.1). Lineage (NCBI taxonomy): Eukaryota > Metazoa > Chordata > Actinopteri > Siluriformes > Amblycipitidae > Liobagrus > Liobagrus marginatus. The sequence goes on from JAOUQX010000029.1 coordinate 4,473,116, forward strand.
TGAGTACATATACAGTAAATAAACATACTTTCCAGAAGGCCAACAATTCACTAAAAATGTGTTTTATTTCTCTTATGAAGTATTATAATTAGTTGAGAGTGAATTGGTGGGTTTTTGTTAAATGTGGCCAAAATCATCACAATTAAAAGAACCAAAGTTTTAAAGTACTTCAGTCGGTATGCATTGAATTTAATTAATACACGAGTTCCACAATTTCAGTTGAATTACTGAAATAAATGAACTTTTACCCAAAATTCTAATTTATTGAGATGCACTTGTATTATGCTCAGATATAAAACTATTGAATACAATATATTATATATATATTAGATTAGATTAAAGTGATGTATTTTACTTTATTTTAATTTTGAAATGACTTTTATTTTACTTAAGCTCATGAACACAGCTTATACAGTATAAGATTCTGTCAGATCAGTCAATCCTGCAAAACATTGCAACCAGTCTGATTGGTCACATCTGTAAAGCTCCATTCGACCTCAAAATCCACCCACCCATATGGAAATAAAGAAATACCTAAGTTTATTGATAATTGAAATATTATTTAATTCAGATACAAGACATGAACTGGGGATACATGCAGTTAACGCTCTACAATATGATACAAATAATGCTTCTGAAGGATACAAAATATAGAAATATTTAAGACTATATTTACATAACATTTACAATACTATAGCCATGACTTATATTACTTTTGAAAATCACTGTACATACATGTAATTTAAAGTTAACATTATTAAAATGTGGACTTTGGGAAAAAAGTATATTGCATTTAAAACAGGACTATACCAAACATTGCTATTCTCAAAAGCAAAGGTAAGTTATTTCAATGTCATTGATAGAACAGGGTGCAAGCAATTAGAACAATGAAACAATAACTAGTATATGGGTCCAGATATACTGGCTCTCAAATAGACAACAAAAAAAAAAAAATAGAGAGACAGGTTAAAAGAGCGAGAAAAGAAGAGAGAATTTTTTTTTTACCTTGAAGCTGGGCAGATAAGATTTGCATTTAAAACCAAGTCCCCTCAGTCTTTGTTATCAGACTTCATAATTAGTGTTCAGCCGATCAAAACACATGACTGAGCTGTCTTTCACTCCTTACACATACAGTAATGCAAGTTTAAGACCGTTCTGAATAAACAAGATTAGAATACATATGTTATGAAAGCCAGTTATCATGGTAACCCACCAATACCAATTCTTGACCCTAAGCATCAGTTCTTACTCAGTTCCATCAGTGCACATTAAGCCTCACTCCTACTTCGTATCAAACCATTGGTACATTGCACACCCTTATTGCACGTTTCTACAAGTGGACTTAAGTTCTTGAATATATAATGTTTAATGCAATATTCAAATTGTTCACACATGAAGTCATCTTGTGTCACAGTAAACAGAGAATATAATGTCCAGAGAACATGATCAAGTTTGTTGGTTATGATTTGATCATGCTTAAGTAAGATTACAATCTACTAAGTAGGTTATTCGAATAAAGTTACATACTCAAACATACTGACCGACAGACACACAACCTGCGTTATGAGATGATGCATTTCTTTGTGCCATCTTCTGTCACAGTAAACAGCAGAGATAAGTTCCAGAGGACATCATAAAGTTTTTCTTGATTGATTCGATCATGCTTCAATAACGTTACAGTCTAGACACAAAAAAGACACACGCCACAGCCACACCGATACAAACTTTCTTTTATGAGATGATGCAATTCTTACTCTTTCTGCGTCTACGTGTATGCAGCTGAGAGTGACCACCCCTCAAAGTGGGACTATAACGCTGTCTCAACTCCTCGTTGTCAAGATAGCGCACCTGCACTGGCCGAGGAATGGGTTCTCCCATAAAGTAGCCCTCATCATCGGATGCTTCTGATGAAGAAGAGCAGGTGGAGCAAAAGTGATCATCACCTTCTGCTAGCTCGCCATACCTGCCCAGGTATTGGCCTAGTCTTGGACCTCCAGGATCTTGCAAGGTCAGGTCAGAAGTGGTTCGAGGGCAAGGCCTGAAAAACTGCTGCCTACATGCATAATTTCCGCCAAACTGGTCACGTGACATCCGTGAGGGCAAGCGCTGAAAGTCATCATGGAATCTCTGAACAGGGTCACTAGGGTAACCTTGGTTTTCAGCAGCCAAATGAAGAGCATTATCTGATCTTGAGCGGCGGGACCGATGATGGCCTTTGTGTCTCTTATGACTTTTGCGATGATGCTGTTGCCTAGGCCGTTGTTGTCGTGGAGAGTCTTGTGTGTTAGCTCTTCCTGGTCGTGGAGTGACTGAATGCACATTTCCCATGCTTCCTGCAAGGCCCATGCGACCTTTTGCTTGCTCATCAAAACTGAGGCCTCTAGAAGAGTTCCAGTAGAGTTGCGGTGGGTATCGCAGTCTGACTGGCATTCCTAGATCAGCAAGAGGTCTAGGGGCCGATGTCAGGGATTCAGTGCTGCGGAACTGCATGGATGAGTTTAGGGTACCCATTGCGCTTTTCTCAGACACATTTACACCGGAGTCCTTGCTTAAGTCAGGCATTGAGAAGCGAGAAAGGTGCTCCTGGCGCCTTGTAGTCCCATCCAAAGAGTTTCCTAAATAGGGACAAAATTGTATGTATAGCATATACTTTCAAATCCAGAACAATATAATATCAGTTTAATATATGTATTTTTGACCCTCATAGAGTAAACAATAACCAAATGGTATTTTACTAAGAATGACCTGAGTGAGCGAGCATACCTGTGGCATAAGAAAGGGCCAGTGAGTCTGAAGACCCTCGTGGTGTCTGCTCAAGTGGTGTTAGTTCGCCAAAGCTGGGGTTAATGTGATGTCTACTTCTCAGAAGTGGAGGCCTCATATCCCTGGGGAAGCCCTGCACACTGACACTGCGCTTGTCTAAGAACCCAGCACCATGACTAGATATCTCATTGAAACTCATCTGTGTCTTCAGTTTAGGTGGATGGAACTCAGCTTCCTGCCCATGGTGCATCCAATTTTCATTAAAAGAGTGGCCTCTTAGAGCAGCCATAACAGGGGGCTTCTTGGAATTGTTCCCCAGTTGCTCTTTGTGCCAGGACCCTGGGGGGCTCACCACTTTCGGTGGTTGGCTAGGTGACGGAGGATATGGGCTCCGGATGCTGCACTGGCTCCGTAACTGATGGGGATTTGGGGAAGGGGAAGGATCTCTTTGATTAGACTCATAGGAGTATGGCTCATCCCTGCTCATCCAGACAGACTGCTTGCGGTTCAGGCTTGGTGAACGACTTGGGGTCCTACTTGGGTTTCTTGTTGGTGTGCGGTTTGGGGTGCGACTCGGTGCTGGGCTGGATACACTTAGCAGGTCCATTTGCACGCCCAAAGAGTCTGCATCCACTGAATGCCTCTCACCTGTTGCAGATGCTGAGCCAGATGATGGCTGCCTGACACTTTCTGCCTTGTTGTTCTTTGCTCCCTGTTTGCCAATTCTTGCACTACGACGTGACTGACGTGAGCGGGCACTCTGAAAAGCAGAATCAGAGGAGTCTGACAAATCAGGCTCATCTCCCTGGCTGCAGAGGCGAGAGCAGTATATGAGCCCTTGCTTTGGCAGAAATGGACGGCCCAGCAGAGATTGATGGCAGCGAGCACAGCAGAAACATTCTTCAGTGGCATGCCAGTGCTGACCCTCATATGCCATTTGTCCTTGGTCTATGCCTAGGGGGACAGATACATATGAGCTCAAAAGCCAAAACTTGTGACATGATATCTGTCATGTGTAAAGATGCCTGTATACATATATATATATACTGTATATATATAAAAAGTGCTTGCAGGAATCCCTAAACACACAAGTTAACAGCAATATATTCATGGTTTTCTTTGACATATAATAATTCCTATTGTTTTTTTGTATTCAGGTTATTGTTTAGTTTAAATACGAATTCCTCACCATGTGTTGTTTGTATGTAACGTGCAGGCATGTGTCTCATGGGGTTTTGTATGTTTATTTATGTCACATGCCTTATTGTTTGTCACACACAC